>JAQGAP010001269.1:0-21430 GCA_034697805.1 Orchesella bifasciata | reverse complement strand
TGTACTAAAATATGTTCCAATAAACTTGGCTCCTGCTTCGAATCTGTTTGTCGGTTTGCTCAAAAGTAGAGACAGAAAGTCACACGATGAATTATTGCAGCATCGCATCGAATCGGTTACAAGCGGTTTTTAGTTGCTCTGAATGATGTAGCCCGGGTTTTACTTTTGAAAATATGTTTGAGGATATGTGTGAATATCATGGGGCAACTGGTTAGTAGTTTAGTGGGATACTAATATAATATACTATTATATATGATACGTGCAAAGGCTGCTTCTGCGAAGAATTCAGTAATAATAAGAAATGATCCATGTGCGTTACGTTCCTGAAATTTCATCTAAATGCCAAGCTTGGCTTGTTCGGACAATGTGCTAATGTACTTATAATGCCTGAAAGCAAATAACGCTGATATGTAAAATCGACTAGAACAAATTCGTTTAAAGGGACTATAAGTTAACATGAAATAAGATGACTTTGTGTTGGAATTTGAGAAAAGGTCATCTTGAATCATGTTAAAGATATAATATGGTTTGATAAATGCAATCGAAAATTAAACTAGATATATTTTCTTTTGGTTACAGGAGAAATCTCAGCGAACGAGGACGAAGATGGAGAACTCGGAGTTGCTGTGATCTCTCTGACTCGCAGTCACAGTGCCAGTCAAAATCATAGTCCAGCCCGACAACCGTCGGATAAGTCTCTAATTACAATGACAAACAACAATAAAGACTCATCTTCATCACCCTCCCTCCACAATTCCTCAACAAACCTCTCTTCCCCAGGAAGTGGAGGAAATACCGGAGGTGGTCCAACGGTGAATAGTGGTAGCAACAGCGGCAAAATCCTTTCCTCATCATCAACTCCAAATCCTGACAAATCCCAGATTCCAGCTAAAAATTCATCCTCCGCCTCATCCCCCAATCCTCATAGCCAAAGTAATAATAGCGGATACCATAACAGTCATCATCATGTCCCGCCTTACAACAACTCAACTCATCCCCCACCAAACTCGGTCTCATCCAATGAATCTGGATGTAGCAGTGGCAGTGCCAGCTCCAGCACTGGAGGCAGTGGCGGGGGTCACTACAATGATCGTTACCACTACACGAGAGAAAACTACCGTCCACCACACCATCATCATCATCACAGTCATCACAGTAACCACCATAGCAATTACAACAGCTCCAATTCCCAGTACCAAGGTGGTGGGGAGGGCGCTACTAGTAGTAGGAGTGAGCGAGGGGGTGGCAGCAGTTACCACTACTCTGGCCACCCGCACGGCGGTCCCAAAGACTACCAGAATGGATATAGTGGACCCAGTCACTACTCTGGCTATCAAGGGAGTACGTACTACAGGAACTCGCACAATAACTATAGGAATTCCCATTATAATGGAGGAGGTGGAGGCGGAGGTGCATCCGGCGGTGGGGAGCCTTATAATGGGGGAGGAGGAGAAACCGAGGGGTATCACTACCCACCATCTTCCAGACCTTATGGTGGTCGGTTTCGGAAGTCGAGGACTTACCCTGCGTCCAGTTATTATTACGCTAATGGCTCTTCGAAATCTTCCGGAGGCGCTAGCAACAATACCTCTGACAATATCAACAGGCCTTCATACAATCAAGGTAAAAAAATACAATATTCCATGTCCTAAACAAAGTTTCAGTTGTTGTAGTCCGGTCAGTGCCAATGTCAGGGTCGTCACAATAATTAGACGGCTTTATGACGCTGTGGCGTCATCAAAAGAAATGAGTTTGGTGATTTCTCATGCAATTTGCATACATTGAAAGGAGCAAAGCGAGGCTAGTTGTAATTTAAAAAAGATAAAAATAACAATTTGTTTATTTTACTGGCTCATGTCAAAATATTGCCTTTTTAGATTGCTATTTACTGTTTACAACTTGCTTACAAAAAGAGTTGTGAAAGCTTAATTGAAAAACTACGTACATACATATTATACGTACTCTTGATCCAGAATATTGCAGATTTTTTTTGGTTGGGTAGTATATTATTATATTGCTCAGAATTCATCTAGTTTTAATGGTTTACTTGAGGCAGTTTGTTTTCAGGTTTACACTTGCATAAACAAGCTCAAATGTAATGATCGTAGAACGAGTCGTCAGCATATAATGTATGGCTATGACTTGTTGAAACTGTCGCATTTTTATGTGTCTCCCAGCTGGCTTTAGAAAACTAGAGTTTATTTAGGGACTTTTATATATGTCCTGTTTGAAGTTATCCTATAAGCTGTATCTTTTACTACTTTGTTGTTTTCATTTTGTTTCAAAATCCACTGTTTAGCTGTTTGTAGTTTGTACTACGTACGGTACGCAGAATAATGACGTAATGCCATGTCTTCAAATTCAGAGATGCCAAAAAGTGCCAACTGTCTTTTGTCACTGCACTGCTTTCTAGAGGTCGCGTTGACATTTCAATGTTGTTAAAAATTTATTCGTGACAATGTTGACTCTCTTTTGAGATGGACTAAATTTGTGAGCATGCAAATTTCTACAAAATTTTCACCCCTAACATATTTAAAAGGGTAAAAAGCTTTCTGTCTGTACTCAAAGAACTTTTTATAAATAATGCTTCGTTCCAAGTTTTCTACTGGAGTTTTTAGCGAGAAAACTAAAGTGAATCGCAAGTGAAGCTCTAATGCAGTTCTAAACAGATGTCCATCCAGTTTAATGCTTGGTTTGGTTGAGACAGCACAAGAGTATTTTATTTCGTTCTACTGAGAATAACCCCATTAAATGGTGAAACGAAATGGTTACCTCAAATGTTCCCTGAAAATTGCATTTACATTGCGCTTCACATCAAAAGAAGTACATGGAGGTAGGTAAACATTATTTTGGTGAAATTAAGATGGTAATAGAGTAAGACTTTCGTACATACATATCCCATTCCCAAATCCCTACTCATTTTGTTACATATCCACTTTCTAACTTCAGTAGTAACTTAATCAAGCACCCTTTTATGCACTATGTACATACTGTAGGCCGAAGCCAAATGTGTCTGGGAGGTGATCGTGCATTCAATTCGTTTGTTAGTAGGTAGGTAGCATTATTCTCTCATCTATATTGTTATATGAAACGAGTGCATTCTCTATTGCATTTCGTTCACATTTTATGACCTCTCTTTTTACTCTCTTTTAGGATGTGTTAATTATGATGAAAACTGGATGACTTTACTTTGTACGTAAGGTTTTGTAATGTGCGTGTTTCCCTCTGCACAACTTTCAGTTGTGTACAACAAGGTGGTATTTGAAAGGGAGGAGGTGTTAATTGGAGGAAGTGTTAATGATGTTTTGAGGGCACATAAAAGACGAATAGAATGTGTAATTTCATTTCATTGTAGTTAATGACTGAGCTGGCATGCTGTATACCTTTTGAGAGAATAATACGGAAAAGCATTCTTGCCTCACTTTGAAGGCTCGTGTAGTAGACAGTTTCTTATTGTTGTTATTTTGAAGACGTTGAATGTTTATGAATGCATCTCGTATCTCGTCTACGGCCTGTACCAAAGCTTTCTTGAGATGTGTGCGTGGTTAACATATTTTGTTGCTTGCACAGGAAATATACTCGGGTTCTTTTTCCATGATGTGGTTGAAAATTGTAATTTTGGGGTAAAGTGAGACATTCTTTCTAACAGACAGATGCGTTGATTCTGAAATGCGTTGCCAATTAATGTAACTTTTGCATAAGTGCAGCATATAGAGTTCCACAATTTTCACCAGTTAGACTCAACTCTTGGTTTTTAGCCCAAGTTATACTGGGCCACTGTCAATTTTTTGCAGAAATTTAAGCACTGGTCCGTGAGTAACAGAGGAGAAACTGATCTGTCAGCACTTTTCTCTAGAATCTAGCAGCTAGCTCACTCTTTTGCCACCACAGCATCAAGCATCTGCTGTTTCAGTCTCTCTAAATCAAACTGGCATCATTGGCTCTGTCAATGGGATATGATGTCAGTTGGTTGAAGTAAAGAGAGAAGGAACCCCAAGCTCAGCATCTCATTTCAAAGTATTATGCGAGCCATAATAACACCTCTGGGAACATTAATGAGAAGTTTTCACGAGATCTCTACTGTGTTCCAACGGTGCAAAATACTTTTAGACCATATTACACCACCAACTATATAATAACCACATGGAAAAAATATTAAACTTGAGAGACATCAAACTATGTATATAGTTGAGTAGGAGTTTGCTGTAATAGAACCAAAAGCGATGGTTATAATATGTGTTACTCAAGAGCGAGAATGCTTTCATATCATCTCATTCCTCCACTTCTCCTTTCTTTTCATTTGATACATCTCAAGTGTATATGAATGAAGGTTGGGAAATAAAGGGAGAAAAACTTTCTAGGAAATACAGATTACCTTCTCTCACTCAAATTTTGTACACTTACACACTAGAGAAAGAAGTCTCATTCAGTGGTAGTTATTTTGCCATAAAGTGATGTGAGTGTCTGGCTCGTACATTTTAGGCCGAGTGGAAATGTAGAGCACATTTAAACAACTTAACTGATCTAATAAGCGCAGTTAAGTATAGTTATTAAACTACGCTGAAAGTACCTACATTACATTGAGTATAGATAATTATAGGCTGCTCTAAGGGGCAACATCAACGTCATTCTTGGTGCCTTATGAATCTTGAATGTCTACCTTTCTAACTTTCCTTCCACTGTCGACTCCTACGTAGCTACGTACTCTACGAACTAGTTCAGGTCGTAGAGTAATTTTAAGGCAGAGTGTAAAATCTCGGAAAGTTACCTAATTCTAATTTTATGTCTTGACTGACAGACATTATACTTTGGTTTAGGTATGCATTTGAACGGAAGGCAATGCAGTGTATAAGGGGGAAAAGCTGGAACTTTGTCCATGGGAGCTGGGGCGAACAAATACAGAATAATTATATGAGTGCTCAAGATTTTTAGACACAAGGCGTTGCTTATGAAATCAGTTTGTCTGTTCATTCCTACTTTCAGAGTGGTCGAATGGTTGGCAAAAATACACGGTGATTGAATTTTGCACCCCTTGCGTGCCTTAAATATAACGTTTTTAATTCCTATTAACAATTGGTGCTTGAATTCTTGAAACCAACCAACTAATAATTTTCATTGCACGGTGAGATGCCCACTCGTGTCTTGGCCCGAATTATACTTTTTTTTACTCATTTGCTACAACTATGTATACCAATTTGAGCACACTGTTTTGCAGATAGCTTTTGAAGTAGTTATATCTGTACCATATACGTACATGGATATCAGAAATAAGTATTTTTTGTGCCGCTGTTTCATCGTAAAATTCATAAACTCCATAAAAACTCCGCTAATGGGAAATAATGGTATTGGAAATGGGCACTGATGGAGGAGGTTTCTTTTTTCTCGTAAAATCAAGGTCATATTAAGCTTCATTGGTATACTTTCTGTGCTGGTTTAGTAGTACTTTTATTCTTTAACTAAAAATTTATACGGTAGTTTACACATGATCAAACATACACATGAATCCCTGCCACTAGAGATACGACTCGTAAGCACTGAGGACTCATTTTAAATAAAACTTTGGGCATTGTAACTCGATCAAGTATATTATACATACACACTTAAGGGTAGACAAAAGGTAGACATATAGGTAGGAAATTTTTAATGGTTTTTCTAATCATCATTATAATATAAACTTTATTGCCGTTGCAGCCTCATTCCCATGAAAGTTTTTTTTGGCTACTCGCCTGCTACCATGTCTGTCCAAAACAATATCGACTCGGGTGAAACGTTTCCAGTTTGGAAGCTAAGCATGCATGCAAATAATTGGATTCCGGTTTGATACATAATGACTTAAATGTACCCTATTTCTAGCTTATAGTATGCCATCAGTTTTTACTTTTTGTTAATACAAAAATACTCTTACAAAGAAACGAAAGAACATACATGTTCTAGAATCGCAAAAGGGAAAGCAATAATTCTGCCGTTTATCAAGGATTTTTGGCAAAAGAATCTCATGATTTTTCTTATTTTAACTTTAGTTTTGTGAAATTGATGGATTGGTAACTGATCGAGTTTGACAGATCCACTGTCGTGAAATATGACACACACTTTTTCATGCCGAGCTGCTTTTGACTTTGGCTTCTTAGAAAATGAATGATTTTGGTACTTATGTGATTCCGTAAGCACTTGATATTACTCTCGTTGCTGTTCTGATCTGACTTACTTTTATTTCTTTGCTTTGCGCTAATATCGATTCCTGACGCAGCAGTCGGTTTCGTTTCATCGACAGATATATAAGTACATAAAGGAGTGAGACGGAGAAAGCATATATCATTCCACTATGGAAAAGTACCCAAACGAGTGGATATTGACAGAAATATTCGCTTATTCTTGTATTTTTCATCTTTGAAAAGTGTGTTCCTTTTAGTTACTACTGATACGTACGTCTACGACAGAAGTGAACATGAAGGCATAATTTTTTGTCGCAAAAAAAAATTCTAGAAAAGGGGTGACCCATCTGCATATATAGTTCTACCTTTTAAGGTATGTATAACAGTAGTCGACACGCATTGCATCTGGTGTGAGTATTTCACCGGATAAAACACTTTGGTTGCGGCCTGCATCCCTAACAACTTCCTTTTCCCCAAGAGGACTACCTACATAAGCAGTTTTGAAAGTCATATATAGTATCAACCATACTGTTCCTTCTTCAGGAAATTTGGTACTATGAGAAAAAGCCTGTGAATGTGGTGGTTATGAGTGTAAATGTTTTATCATGTCAGAGAAAGAATGCGTAGATATTTCTTGCGAAAGATGCTCCCTCAACGAAGTTGAGAGATGAGTGGAAAGCAGAAAGATTTGCAGGGATCGCGTGTGTCTTCATGTCTGGTCTGTTTTTGGTCGAATATATCATCGTAACAAGAGAGAACGTTTGATGCATGAGATGCTTACAAACATAGGAGTTTTTGATATGCATATTTGATATCACTTGGGCACCGCTCCTGTAACTAACATTGTATGTGAAAATGCATGGATTTGTATGTAAATCCACTTCCTCCCATACACAAGCCAAAAGTAGGATTACAGCTATTACTGACGTACCAAAGCTTGCTTTACAAGAAAGAAGGCTAGAGCCGAATATGAAATGCATCGATAGAACATGTTAAATTCACTTATAACCAGAGAGCACGGTCGATCCTACTACAGATATGCTTACCAACACCGTATCCCTACAACGGAGAGTTCAGAACATTCCACTGACAATGATGGACAGAGAACAAGGATTGCCAATAAATTTCACTGACAGTGGCTCATTTATATCGTGTGATTTTTCTTTCTCTCCTCTCTCTCTCCATATCACTACACTACGCTATTCGCTTTCCGCGTGTGAGCCCTTTCTTATTTTTCTCTTATTTTTTTTCTGCAGATGAGTATACGAAGATAACCACCCCTCGACAAGATGTGCTCTTTAAAAAGGGATACTTGTCACAAAAGAAGACGCAGCCGTCGTCGTCGTCTGTAGACAGCGCTTCTGCAGCTACGACACCTTCCGCATCCACGAATGGCACTCCTGACACCCAGTCCACTAATGGGATCAATTCTGGTAAGAAGAAAAGATTTTCAAGTTCTTTTATCCTCTGAAATGTTTCTTTCCGCGAGACCCACTCAGCAGTGTACAAAATGTTGTTCGAAAGGTATCATCATATACTAAAACCATTACCATACTAGGAAACTCACCATGCGGCGATGATTCGATAGGAAAAGATTTCACCTGTTTTGTAAACGTATGCAAAAAATTTAAGTAAAATGTGGCTGTTTTCAAACCACCTAAATCACATCAAAGAACTAGCAATCCCATGAGCTCAGCAAACCGTATGGAAGAAAAAATTGAATACGCAGTTTCGCATTTTGATATAACGGGGAATCACCGGCAATGCAAATTTTTTTACTGCTATACAAACTCAAAATAACAAAACGTTGGCATCTAACAAAATGTATCATCCCCAACATTTTTCATCCCTTCAAGAATCATATATTGTAAAATGTTTGGCGTATCACTAATTATTTTTTCAGTTTACCCACGAATGAAACTCAATCCAAGAGACTTTAAAAGAAACGACTTTAAAAGTAAAACAATATCGTGTGAAAACAGAAGCTTAAATTTGATGACTTGATGTTTCGGAAATGAAGACTGGCTCTGGCTGAGCTTTAATAAATCATAACATCGGCTTAAGCTTTTGACCTTTAAAAAAACGTCAAGTGTTTGTTGATGAATTGTTTACTCGCAGACTATTGAAAAAGACATGGGTCAAATTTATGCGTGGGAAGACAGCTAATGGTTAATGGTAAAGAGATTCCGGGTATATTTATTATTCTCTTTTGTAAACAGTAATGACTAACGACTAATGAGTTCATTTATGTAAATGATATTTATGAGGAACTGCTAGCTACACAGAGACAATTTCCATAAAGTTTAGGTGGTGCACATGCTTATCACATTACATCCAGGACTGGATCACCGTCTGATCGCATTAATTTATTATTTAAAATTACTTGAACAAAACATAGCCGTGTCATTTATTAGCATTTTATAGACTAGAATTTCTAGCCTAATTTTGGAAAACAGATTGCAGCTTGCTATGCAAATGCGTCCTGCATATGAAGACGGATGATGATGGTTGATGTCTCATTAATGTGATGATAATGGTTGTTATAATGCTTCAAGACAGAAGGCTGGTTTTAGTGGCCTGGCCTTATTCCGGAATTTAGCTATTTCTTTCATGTCTTTGCTTTGAGGACGTACGACGAGGACCGGCTGCGGGTGGGTGTTTGTTTGGCCACTGTCTGTATCACGGATGCGTGAATGCATGTGGTGTTCTCTGATTTTGGACCATTTGAGAAATTTCCTCTTGTTGTTTTCCATCCTCCATGTCTGCGTTTGAAGATATTGTGTATTAAAGAAGTGTTGGTTATGGTGGTGCATGGTCTGGTGTGGTGGTAAAATTTTAGTTCTATTTAATGGTAATACTACCACACTTCCTCATGAGAGCTCTTACTTTTCCGTCTTTTGTTCATCACATCCCATTCTATTCCCAGCGTAATGCACATTATGTTTCTTGAGAAAATTACCAAACTTTTGGAAGTGTCTAGCATTAAGTATGGGACATGATGAATGCATTAAGGATGCAAGAATGATTGTTTGAGAGACGCCCTTGGTTGAGTTGGTCTTCTGTTCGCCTATCAGTAGTTATGATGGTAGTGATGGCGGTGGTAACAGTTTTGTGGAAATTTTTGCCTCTTCTCTGTTTCTTTGTACATAAATACATACCATGATGTGATGTGATGATCATCATCAACCCGACTAATGTGACTGACTACTCGTTGGCAATGTGCGGTTGATGTGTATGATGTGAGATGTACTTCAAAAAAAGTTGTGGAATGGTGGTCGTGTTTGAAGCCATCATTAATCATTCACATGACATAATGCAAGCAATACCGAAGTAAATATACTTGCAAGGCCAAAAGGCTTCTCTGCTCTTTGTTGTTGAGTGAATTTAAAACTCCAAAGGGGCACCGCCACTAGTAGTTTTGCTGTTTTTAATGAGCATCTAAAATTACCACTGTGCTTGGTTATGTTTTATACTATGTACCTAACTTTCTTTTGTTTTAAAAAGTAGAAAAGTATCAAACTTGGTTAATGGGAAAAATCTCTACTTCTCCAAAACTATTTATATCCAAAAATATAATCAGTTCTTTCTCTTCATTAGTTTACGTCCAGATGTGGAAAGGGAAAGTATTATGATGATGGCCTGTCGCATTTGAAATTTGTTGTAAAACTGGACATGGTTGGGATAGGTTTGTCTTGTCGTCACCTATTTCTTTGGGTGGAATACCGATGAATGAGAAAGGTTATTTCTGCCATAATTTTGCATTACCAGTGAGAGCACGACAGTTGTGATACAACATAAAAATAGTAAAGTGAAATAAAGAGAGCTTGTCCTTCTAAAGCTCAGCGATCGCGCGCGCGTCGACATCCCCTTTAATGTTATCCCACACAGCCAATTGATCTTTATGATAATCCAAAGTTCAATTAAATCGCGTGACCCAAATATTTACTCCCTTATCAGAGTCCCGCAAGCTTCTCCAACTAGCGCACAATCTTATCATTTTCGGAGATCATCATTAACTAGTCAGTTGGCATAAAAGTGATATTTTTAACGTGCTCTTTCCTTCTACGTGTTACCATCACTTTAAATGAACAGTTGGGCATTATCTTCACCCTGCACTGCACTGTATTCTTTCGTTCTTTCTGAATAAAAAATAGAGACCAAGAGTAGAAAATGTGCATTATCATGGTATAATGGTGATTGGTCGTAGCTAATGGACTGTTTCATGCAGCGGATCCCTTAACATATCGCTATGTGTGATCTTGGTGTTTCTGTGACGTACAGAAAAAAGACAGAAGGAGACAGTTGGTTTCACTCGTTTGCCATTTGAAGAGAGAGAGGGTTGCTGGCTTGAGCTTTCGTTGATAGCCAAGTATACATCACCAAACATGTGTATCTACATTTTATATAACCCGTGTTCATGTTATATCTCTTGTGAATGTGACTCCGACATACACATGTTTGACAGAAGTACAACGAAGCAAACTACTTATTATGATTATAATATTACCGTTCGCTGGTTGAAGAAAGAATAGCAATGAAGCGAGCCAGCTAGCATTTTGTAGCTGCCATCCAACCAGTAAAATTCACCACCACACGCGGATAAGAAAATAATAAGGCACCAGAAGAAGAGAGCTGCCATGCCCCGCTAAACTGATGCTACTACTCTACTTTTATATTTGAGTACACAATACAATACTAGCATCATCATCAACAACAACAGCAGCAAAACATCACATCAGAAAGATTTTGTTCGCCGATAGTTTGATACCATTACATTACAAACTATAACCATTACCATAAAGGCTGTTGTTTGCCTGTTTGTTGTTACACTTTTCTTTGTCCGAATGTTAGGCTCGCGTCTGCAACTACAATACATAATATGCAACCACACAATAACATGTCCCTTTTAAAATAGACGAAGAAATAGACGATAGACGACAAAGGTTCTGCCAAACACCACTTACTTTCCATGGCTCCTTCCCTGTTTCCTAAAAAAGTTCCAGTAATGTGTGTTTTCATGCTCATGCTACATAATATTCCATGCTCGTAGATCATACACAACCATCGAGATTTTTTTCTTGTAGTATTGCCTCTGCACAAAGTGGTCTCCACTGTATCCAAACACTATAGGCTTTCAAAATGACAAAAATGCTGTCACTTGTAAAATGATGATAGTTTTGTCTTCATTTTTTCCCCATGAAAGTCTCATGAAAAAGAACAAGATTCAGTTGAAACCATAAGACGGAACAGGCGGTGAGAGAGACAGTGCAGCTTTTTGTTGAATGTCTCTGTCTGATGTATTTTTAGTCTATCAAAAAATATGCTCATAATCTTTCTACATACATAAAAGTTGTTTCTCGTTTTTCATGGTGTACTAGCTGTAGCAGCAGATCATGAGCGTGGCAGGCAGGCAGGAGGAAGAAAATAAGGTACAAAACTGATTGTGAGTTTTCCATAAGTGAGACATAGACAAAGTCTTTGGAACGTTGCAAAGTGCAGTCTGGAATGTTTATGTGGAGGAGAAAAAGAAAGCAACTCTTGTTTCTATTGTGAAATATATACGTTCGCTACATACCTCCTGTCCCAGCATGTGCTTTGTCGAGGTATGGCTCGAGCTCAACCATTATATATACGTGGAAATGAAATGAAAGATCACATTTGTTTCGCGTGTTCCTTTTATTTCATCTTTGTGTCCTGGAAGAATTGCTAAGCTTTGGAATCTCCATATAAATATGGGAGTCTTTTGCAAAACCTTTTATGTCCCGGGTATTTAACGTCATACTACTAGACCACAGTGCATGCATAATATTGCAGTCACAAGAGACAGAATGAGGTTTCACGTCACCGTCTCTATCTCCTCTCTCGTTTGGTGGGGTACTCTGGGCCAGCAAATGTAACAAGAATGTGAGATGTTGCAGATTTGTTTTCATATGTCACTATATTTATTACTCTGCTATTTTCCTGCGTGAAAAATGTCCTGTTTCTGGGTTTTGTCATTGTTAGTTTTTCTGTTTCTCTGCCTGCTTCCATATACCGTTGTTACTAGAATAAGCCTTTCCTTTGTCTCTTTTTAATGCTCAAAAAGAATCATGGGTGTCATCATGCACGGGGTATGCGGATACATGTGTAGTTTGCAGGTTGAGCTCATAATAAATCGGACGTATCTCCGGTGACATTATTGCCGCTTCTTGTGGATTCCAAATGAGCAGAAAAGACATGGCTGGTTTGGTACACCCTAATTTGTGCCACTGTGTTTGCATGTGAAACGAGCAGAAGGAGCCCTTGCTTGCTTGCGACTCACACACATAATGCTCACTGTGTTCCAAATATTAAGTCAATCAATTTAAAATGAAATTGCCGACATCCACCACATAAAGTAGAAATGATAATATATTGTACACTTTTATAACTCAATGTCAGAGGGACGCTACATTTTGTGCCTATATAATCCTACTCTTATGATTAGTCACCCAACATTTCATTTATCACTAGATTATATTTGGCCAAGTCGCTCTCTTATCAAATTTTCCATTCCCAGTTGTTTGTACTTAAGGAAAGTTAAGTATGTGGGTAAATATGAGAATTCAGAGTGAACAAGGTAGGTATACTTAAATGAATAATCTGTACTTGTCGAACAAAGTCAAGTGATGGACACAAGACACAACAAGCCGTTCCGCCCCCGGTTTGAAGCGTGCATAGTTGAGCAGGAAGTACATCATCCAAGTGCTTAATGATTTTCACATCGCACTTACACTCGTTTCACTTTAGTCATTCCCAGTCGTGCTCAGCAAAGTCAGAATCCTCGTCAAGCGTTGTAGTGTGTGGTTTTAGGAAAATGAAAGTCTAAAGAACATTTCAAGTAACCCATTGTCTACTTTTGTGAAGTGACGAGGATTTATGTTATACTATACCTATAGCAGCCACACACCACTAGCGCTAGCCCAAAAGGATGCCTATCTCTTTGGTTATTATTATAAAGTATTTGCAATGTATTCTCTGATTTATTTGAGAACGGCAGAGCAGAAGAAACCGAGTATCTTACGGTAAGCATGTGAAGCTCTTGTCAGTCAATTTTCTTCATTCGTCTGCATCAGTTTTGACAAGGTTAAAAATAGAAAATGTCTATTAGCCAGTTATTTTTTCATGGACTATTATTTTGTGCTTGGCAGTGAGATGATGATGGTATGCTGAGTCGAAGTACGTTGCACACGCACCGCATTATATGTGTTGTAGAAAAGTAGCAGTAATATAATATTATGCCAGCTAGCTCGGTACTTCCGGAATAGGAAGTGCTCCTGGAATCATGAAAATAATACATGCTATTATTTACACCCCACCAGCAGACGGATTAGTAACAATTCGCACCTTAAAACACGATTACAAAACAAAACGACTACAGGAGAAAGCATGAGTTGAACATAACATGTCATTTGGGGCGACGTGAGTCATTCAAACCTTTATCTTCTTGATTAAGCACGACATTCATTTGAGGCAATAATACAACCGCCCCATTATGATTATCAACATCAACCATCCACATCCCATTTAAATGAGCTGCTGCACTCGAGTTAAATTACGCCGAAAAATGTTGAGCTGATAGCTTTCACGATTTCTTTGTTAATGTGAAATGAAGGACCATGCAATTTTATGCTTAGACAGGACTGCACGATATCAATGTTTGTGACAACAGAGCTAAACCTCTTCTCTGATTGTCAAATGTCGATGAGTGGAAAATGTCATTGAATAATCACAATATCATTATATAGTAGGGATATGTAAGTTGCCTGCAGGAAAAAACCTGTCTCGTTCATGAATGGCCTTACTTTTCACGAACATCAAGGATGAATGTACGGGTAATTGCAATCACACTGTGAAAGCATATAGACGGAGTAATAGAGCATTAAGCTGTCAACATCACTTATGCATTATTCTCAACATGTGACATGAAAGGGAATTGTTTCAGGGAAATGAATGACTTCAAATAAATGTTAAAGTCGTTTCAAGAGAATCGCCTGAAGGAGTGGGGCCATAAAACATTGTAACTACACAAGCTGAAAGACTAATAGCTTTTGATAAAGAAAAGAAAGAAATGGAAGGGAAGAGACAAAAAATGCAAAATCCGCAATTTGCTGAGATATTAGCTTTTGTCTTTTGTGGAGCATGAGTTTGCATCGCATTTGCTAATATAATGGATGTATATCGAAGATCAATAAAATTATCAACGATTAAGCGGAACAAATAATGGATGACTACGGGATTATGTTTTTATGTAGTCCTATACAACTTGTCGACGGCTGAGTGTGGGGTGAAAGAAGCAAAAAGATACAAAATCCCTCTTTCCATTTTGTATTCTATCTACGCAATACATTATGTATTCACTGGAGCCTCAGCGTTTGCTAATTTTTTACTAATTAATTTTTTCCCACAGATAACTCTGAAGGGTACGAGAATGGTGAGACTGATTACGTGATACCATATGATGACACCATATATTACGCTCCCACCCACCCTGCTGAAGCTGTTTTTACAGATCCTAGCACGGGCCAGGTTTACTATGGTAAGTCTTTACTGATTTTAATCTTTTCAATTGGATACTATACCTAATTCTGCATTTGGTATTGTCGTCATAATATTGGTGAAAGAAAATACATGATTCATATGAGCACTACTAAAGTTTTTTTTATATACGCTGTCGTTGTTCAAATTTACATGGTTGCTTTCATAAAATCCTATCCTTTTTGTAAATCGTCCGTGAAAGGTTGTGAAATCCACTCCAAACTAGTTGGCTTCAAATTGACAAAGAAATGGATAACAATGCTTGACGTAATTAATTTTAATTGTATGCTTTTAGCCAGATTTTTTAAATTAGGCATATGATGCCTTCCAATGTGATACTATACTATTGAAGGAAGCAAAAGGATTCAGTATGCAGACAAACAGTTGACAAGCAAATTTTTGTACTCCAACTGCAATCATCACTCATGTTGATGTTGATGTTGGTTGATACCACAAATATTGCTACCAAGATTTTTATGGGAGTGCATTCAACATTTAAAAAATCCAACATCTGCAATTCAAACCATAAATTCCACAAAATGATTCATCTGCACAGAGAAAGGAATCCACACTTCTTCCCGTGATGTCATGTCACACTTTAAAAGTAGGCTGTTTTTTTATATATTTCAAGCATCAACTGGATTGTTGTTGTCTTATTTGTAGGCAATCGGAGCAATGTGACAACGTCGAGATTTCATTAAGTTGTTCTGTTTTTTGTTATCAATTAGCCGTGTCTCCTAATAAATGTATCTCAACTCGAGCAAATAAACAGGCACAATTGCACTTTACGGATTGTTGAGAAACAACTTGAAAAACGTTTTAGTATTCGTATTGGTGCATTTTCTCTGGTTAAGTGTTAACAAAATTACATTATCGGTAAACCGAGTTGATTTTTAAACCGTCCGTGATAAAATTCCAGAACGGTGACGACGACAAGTTCAGCTATAAGAGCAATAATTCGAAAAGCTAATTAATGAATGGCAATAAAATGTGAGTGAAGAGCAATAAAAAAAATTGTGGGGAAAGTTGACGATGAAAGATCTGCAATAGAAAGATGCTCCAAGGGCATACAAAAAGAAATATTGCATGAATATGCTTTGTCAAGTGGGCAAAAGAGACATTATGTTATTTACAGCTATATAATTTGCAGGGCAAGATAACGTAACGGCAGGTGTAAATCATTCAATTACAGACTTTTCTTTAAAAGTATTGAAACGAATAATAGTCAGTGTTTAGCAGTTCTTAAATCTCTTGAAAAATATTATTAGAACTGGACATAACAGGTTATTTTTGTACACACTTATAATTTAATAGCTTGAGGGAACGAGTGTAGTTTTAATCATTAGTATGTCGATTACAGGCCAGCTACTTTTTAATTGAAGCAGTAAATGTATAATCATCTATAAAGGATCACGAAAAGGAAAAGAATGGCTAATTCGCTTGAACCATGAACGTAATATGTCAAACTCGTTCTAAATTTGCATATCAACTTAATCAAAATGCATATATACGTCTCTCAGTCTACCAAACACAAAATGATATTGCTGTGCTTCAGAGTATTTTTAACTCGAGACAACATTTTAGACTTGTGTGTCATTTTACTACGTATTATGCCAGAGGGACCTTGTACCACAGTAAATTATGAAAAATCTGATAAACTGATTTTACACATAAACATAACTCCCAATGGCATTTCCATGTGTAGCACGTTCCTTTGTTTTTGTTTTATTTAGGGTACGCTGTTTGAGTCCCAAAGTAATTTCCATGCATGTTCAGACATTTCATGTGCATAATCTCATTCTTAATTGTAGTTTCAAAGCAGGAGACAGCGTCAACACCAATTATCAATTCTCGAAATAAACCTCACGCAAAAACCCCTGCCAGCAATATGTGCGTGTAGGTATACGTATACGTCTACTCACTCCGTTTTGCTCCCAAAGACATAGAACTTGAGTGATTAAATATATATTGCATGCTGTGAATTTGATACGCAAATGTACTACGTATATTTGCTTCTATATTTACATACATGCAGGGTAGTATCAAGCAACTAATATTATCAGCTATCGCATGCCATGTCCTGTCCTTCTATTTTCCTGGAAAAGTTTGCGAGTTTGTGACTTGTGAATGAATGAATAATTTACATCTGTTTCGGGCAAACTTCCTTTAATTGATCTCCGAATAATGGCGACAGGTGACAGGTTTTATTCATTTCTCCCATGAATTCGTGATGAAATGGATGAATAAAACATCTCAGCTTATACCTTTCCGGATGTCGATAATTTCTCTCGCTTAATTTTCTCGACATGTACAACCTGAACGGAGAGCATGCACGTATATATCATTTCAAATATACAAGTGTCATTATGAGTCTATCTCAAATCTCAAATCTACTTTCCCGACAATGATTTCGATTTTAGAGAGTGCGTAACTTGTATATAACGAGAAATTTTTAAAATAATGCGTATTTCATCAAAACACTTTAAACCGGGAAAAGTTTCTTGATCAAATAAAGTGTAAATAAAATAAAATGTTTTTTCTTCAATTTAATTTAACAGGCCATTGCTCGAGCACTGGTGAGTACTACGATGCGTATCCTGTGAGTCCTGTGATGGTTGCAGCTGGCTACCCACCGGTTTATTATCCAATGGTGCCGTATGCGCCAATTGACTGGAACGGAGTGCCAGCACCAATGTATCCAATGATTGCTGCTCCTGCTGCACCTCCTCTACCACAAGTTGATGATCCCTCACTTCTTTCTCCAGGTTTACAGGTAAGCTTTATGTACCCTCTTTGTTTATAAAGCTCAATTGAAACGGTCCTTTGACAGAAAACAAAAATAATTTCCTACTAGTGAGAATGCTGACTATATATAGAACCTGTTTTTAATTAATATTGCAAGTATATATTGTATCGTAAACAAACTCGACAACTCGAGAACAACAAAATTACAAAAAAAAACAATCATCCCTTCTCCAGGCAGCAGCTACCTAAACAAAATTTATTCGACAAGTAAATGGCTACATGTTCTTTAACTTGAAGGCTTCAATCTGTATATATGTATAATCATCATACATGAAATATTTAAACCTACTTTTATCCAACTCTATACTTTATTCTGTTTTACACGAAATGTACTTACACCATCAAAAATTGTAAGCTACTTTAGTTCTTTTCAAAGTGAGCAGCTGCCAAAAGTAAAACACCAAAAGTCCTTTTCGTAATCCACACACGCAGTTCCATTTCACATGCGTATCATCGTCAAGAGAAAAAAATAAGGTATTTTGATATCCATTCCTGAAATCTCTCTCCATTCAAAATGGGCACTCGGAAGTACGTGCAAATGAGCCATATTTCACCCAGTTTTCCTTCAAATCACCCATCTCTCCAAAAAATGGGCACATCACTAACAAAAAAAAACAACTCGTGAAAGCACATTTAGAAATCATTGATTGGAATTTACGGCATTGCATTGCGTTTCGTTACGGTGGCATAATAATGTTTAATGCTGCCATGTATAGTAATAATATTGAAAGTGGCACGAATAGTAACAACAGAACAGGCCAACATTATAAAAGGGATTCGATCCAAACTTGCATAATTTAATACGTACATAACATGCATCTATATAGAACAATACGAGTGGTAACTAAAATCGCTAATACATTCATACCAGCAGGTTTCTCGGTACTTGTAAATCATTCTCCCAAGGAAAGGGAAGGTTGCAGCAATATGCGCATCTTTCGGAGAAATGATATTTTTACTGGTATAGGTGGTATATTTGCCAATAGCCCCAAAAACTACCTCATACATTGTGTTCAGCTGGTTTGGCAGTTTTTCTCTTGATATGCAGTAACAAAGGGGGCGAGAGTAAAGTCAGGAAAAGTGAAGTAATGTACATAATCATGCCATGAATTTTAGGTAAGAAAGTTGAGGATTCCAGAGATTTATTTCCTCAGGTTTGAAAAGGGCTGAGTTGAGTTTTTGTATTGCATTCTTTCTTGCTTCCTCTCTCTTTCGGTTTATCCTTCTTCCTTCATTTATATAGCACACTTTTTTTTCCTCTCTCTCTCTCTCCGCGAGTCACTTTTAGTTAGTTAGCATGATGAAAATTGTGGTGGTGGTACAGGCAAAAGTAGGAGAGAAGTGGGATCTCATAGAGCTGATTGTTCTTTGTACCGGTGCCAATACAACATATCAAGCACAGTGTACTTGAGAGTTTTTTTTGGTAAGACATGCAGCTGCTCTTCTTGTGTACCTTGCCTGACTGAACTCCTGCTTTGGCTCACGGCTAATTTCCTATGAGCAATCCCAATAGATCAAAGTCGTTGAGGAAGTAAGGCAAAACATGCTTTTACCTTTAAATTCTTTCCTCTCTATGTAACTTTACGACAGGGAGGCATAATAAACTATAGACACAAGCTCCCTGTTTTACATATCGTAATATCGATACTAACTATCCATCTTTTTGCTTGCTTTACATTTTTTTTCTCAAACAAAGCGCACTAAAGCAGAGAGTCGTATGTGTGTTGCATATAGGAGAAAGGGAAATTACATAGAATGAAAGTTTTCACCTCAACTAAAATCTCCAAGCTTTTTCTTTCGGGTGAAGCCGTTGGAGATTTCTGTTGAAAAAAGTTGCTTCATTTGCTGGATTACACCCAGAGCTCCCAACACGCTCTTCATCTTCTTGTTTAAGGCGCATATAATGCATAATCCAGCGATTAAAGCGTAAATGTGTGTCGTGCTCCTATGCAGTTGTGCTTCTACAAAAATATGGCGCTGATGATGGTGATCACTGAAAGCCGCTTTGGCTCCAGAAAGTGTTCTCGCAATCAATGGGGTGTTTATAATATACGTGCTTAGTCTTTTGTATAAAAATTCACATCTCCAGATGTATGTACATGTGATGATGCTCTCTGAATTTAACCATATTATTGGGGCATCCTGCCAACATCCTCTGTCAGATTTCTGTTTACTTACTGTTTTTATCCAGTGTTTCCGTCCGTCACAAAGTTATCCAAGTTTGGGGGAGAGGATTAGGTTAACTTACTTGATGTGTTGATACAGCTTAGCTTAACATCTGCACTAAATTGTCTATAGAAGCCACATATCCTGTATATTCGCAGAACTATGTACGTATTAATTTTTCCTTGGCTGGTTAACAATCGCTAATAATAATGCTTATACACAAGACTTATTGTAGTAATTTTTCTCTGACAGTTAACAATTTAATTTTTGTAGGTGAAAATCTATATCAAACTGTGATTTTAGGGAGACTCAACTAAATGTTCAGCATGTCAGTATTCAAATTAAGGTGAACCAGTAGTATATTACACATGTGTAACATGCAAAATTACTAAAAATAGCGATGACAGTCTAAAATGCTTACAAGGAATTAAGTCAACAGCAGGAAATCAAAATTAGACACTGAGCGGGACTAGACAATTAACCTAATGGTTTTTACAGCGTGTACTTAATGGAAGCCATTAAGACAACATGGTAGAATCAGGATTTCATTCGTTTATTATCAATTCAGCAGAATAATAATTGTTACAAGCGTACACATAGTCCTCTTGTGTTTCTATCGCGTATAATACGTTTGAGACAATATTATAGTGTTTCATTTCATACCCTCAAAACGTTCACCTTTTACCTTTCATCCTAAAGAGAGGAAAAGTACCAAGTGTAAGCGAAGAAAGTCATAACTTTTCAGAGGCTCAACTTACATCATTTGATACAATTATAGTGGAGAATGAATCCTAAATGTGCTCATCCTCCTCCACTCACTCACTCATTTCACAAGAAAACTTGGTTCTGTTACCATCCGGATTTGTAAGTACTTTAGTTTAGACCCATATCATGCCAGTATGTAATTTAATAATACTCTGGAAAGGAAATTAGGCTACAGAATAGGAATACTCACGCTTAGTTTCTCCACAACCCACTATATTCTTCTATCCACTTTTATATATATCCTCTCTGCAATATGCATATCTTATTACTTTCATTCGCATTACGAGAAATGAAAGCTAGAGAGTGAGAGCGGTAGAGCCAGAGCTGTGTGTGCCAAAGCCAAGCCACAAAACTTTTTTTACGTTGTCTCAGTCTGATACTTTATGAGCGTCCCATTCCTTTCACTCTCACCCATTTTTTTCATATTGTCCGTCGCTCTTCTTCTTCTTGGTCGTCTTGCTCCTGCGAGCAAAATTTATTTATGTGATGTATGACTTTTGGGGGTAAAACGGAGAAGGGAAAAAACGTCGCTTCTGCAGTTTAGTTAATCTTACCTTTTCTACAGTTATCTGGGCTATCAACCCATGTTTAGTATGCTTCAAGCTTTCTCTGTCTTAAAATGACTATTATACACCGCCCCTGTGATCCCCTGCGTTGCTTCAACATCGTTTTCTTATAGAGCTGCTTTTTTTTGCATTTAACAATCACGTTGCTACATTTATTTTTCGCTTGTAAAACATGCTTTTCATGCGATAAACTGTGTTAGGAACTGTATACATTATACAAACTACCACTATTCACCACCATACATTTAGAACCAGTAGACATTAAATGTGTATTATAATGTAATGTGCAAAAATTGACTACTATTTTACTTAAATAGTTTTTATATATCTGTGTAGTAAACAGTGACGATTCTTTATCTGTCTAGAAATAACTATACTTCTGTAATAAACCTTGTAGAAGGTGAATTTTCAAAAAAAAAA
>JAQGAP010001268.1:0-21443 GCA_034697805.1 Orchesella bifasciata | reverse complement strand
GTGATAACTTGAAAAGTTGCATTTAAAGTAGAGTCGTATATTGTAAAAACTGACTTTCATCGGCTCACCGCACCGCAACACCATCCTCACTCTCTCTCTCTACCCTCTTGGCTCTCATCTCGACATACGGAAATTTCAGAGTTTTTAAATTCTAACCTCAATGGAGTACATGCAAGGCATAAATGCTTTAAAATTTTAGACCGATTGTTGAAAACACTCTGTTCTGTACTTGGTCAATAGGGAAATGTGCCTTGGGCTAATATTTATTCTTATGATGTAAGATGCACGAGTAAGTCATGGAAGCAGATTATACTCATGCATTCTATTGTAAGGCTCAGGTTGGTACATTTTTTTGGGGGTATTCTTAGGATGCATGCATATTCATACAAGTCAGCATGTTCGGATACAGGGCCATATCTTTAGTTTTAGATTTAGATACCTTCTTCTGTGGTAATGACATTGTTACCGAGAAGAAGAATCTCTTCATTCTCCATGAGTACTACTACTATTTTCCTTTTCTTTACCTTGCTTGTGTATTCCCCACTCACCACTCTTGCATGTAAGTTTTATTCTTAACATACTAGCACATAGCCTTTAAATGGACTTAAAATCTCTGGATATAAACCAACAAAAAATATTCAAGGTATACATATATACATTTGGTTTGTATGTACGAACAACACATGCATTACATGCAGTTTCTTTTGCTCGTCATGGTCGAAAATGGGATGATGTTTAAATGAATACACAATCCTATGGATTCCCTCTCATTTAACAGCGTGAACTCCTTTACATTAGTATTTTTGAAGGCAGACTCACGTAGCAAGTCATTTTTGGATGCATAAGGAAAGTGAGCGCTAGCTCATTAATAAGCATCTTCGCTTATGCATAGAATTTCATAACACAACTACATGTACATATGTGGCTATCACACAGAAGCCCAAGGGAAATTGTAGTAAACAGAATTTATCAAGGATACGTGTGCGTTTCCATTGTGTACAGGCGATAAAATGAGCCTCGAATCGAAGCATAAAGTATTATTGCCACTACTATTATTATTATGATCATCGCATCATCCTTTTAAAACAGAATGTTTTTTGTCCATTTTTTTTGTTGCTGCTTACCGAGTTACATTTATTTTTCTCAGGTTTCTCATTGTCAGTTGGTTGATTCAAGTTGAATCAATTTCACTTTACAGCGAATCTACATTTTGTACATCTCATTGAAAACGTACAAGTATCAGATCCCCATTCATCAATTGTTGAGTGTGGTGCAAGCTAGTGAGACAGGTTATTGAAGTTAGACGGATCCACCAAAACTAGAAACATTGTCAGCAGACAAAAACTACACGAGACAGGAAAGAGTTGAAATTATTTTATGGAAGAATGGAAATCTGATCAGTGAATAGAACACTTTTTTGAATTGTGTGATGCTGCGGCACAAGATAGAAAAATCTACACACCTGTCCACATTGCCGACAATCACGCACAAGGCTCTTGGGTCGTAGTCGTAGCTGTGATTTTAGTGGTGGGCTTGGAGGAAGCTATCGTTTAGCAAATTATTCCATTTATTTCTGCGCAACTCCAATTTTCATGTGAGGTGAAATCTAATTGTGGTTGGTTCTTCTAAAACTGCAGGAGTATTTTATGCTAGAATACTACATACTAGTAGCATCCCCTAACTGAAAGAATCAATAAAAAAAGTACATGGGGGGAATGATGGTTAAGTTTAAGTTATCACTGATTTCATCCACGCAGGGATAAATGCAAAATGTGATGTGAGAAACCCATGCAACTGTTTTGATTTTTATGAGCAACAAACATTTACTAGTGTGAAACATTAATCATATTATATTACGTACTGGATGACGAATCAACATCCATAATACTCATGGGGTTGAATATGTTCTTTTAATGTCGAATTGTTACCTGCTCAAATGAATGAATGAATGAATGACTCAATCCTCCGTTGAGCAATGGTAACTATACAAAGCTCTCTTGAGCAAAATTAGTTTTGACCACGTAGCCCCGGTGGAATGTGGCTTCACATTTTTTGCTACAATCGTCATTTCAGCACATTGTTTGTCGAAAAGCTTGAAATCTTAAGATTGGATAGATAGTTGTTTCTAAAACTCTGTTGATAGTGTAGTGCGTGAGTATTATTCTGGAGTAGATTTCTTGTTTTCAATTCCCAAACTGTCTGTGCGTGATGACGTGGTTGGGAAATGAACTTGCTGGTTTTTCTGAACACGTGTAGTTTCAGTAGGTAGCAAAGCAATAGCGAAGGAAAGTTTTCAAAACCTCATGAAACGTAAATTAGAAAAAGCAAGTTAATGAATATAGTGATCACTGTTATCATGATAAGCTGCGATATGCGGTTGGCCAATCTTGGTGGTATCTTATGAAAAGATTTCAAGTGTGTTAAAGTGGGCATGTTTGTCACATCGAAGTAGGAATAAATTGTTATGAAAACCAGTCGAGTGCTTATTTTGTTGTGAAGATTAGCCACTAATAATCATCAGTCACTGTCAACGTCAACCGTTTTGTGTGAGATCCTATGAGAGGCAACAGCAATCATTGCTCATTTATACTAGTTGTATTCTTGACTTGTGTCTAGCTCAAAAATATCTTAGAAAGCTGCTCGACGTATATGGAAATTTTGAATCAGAAATGGCATGATCGTGCGAAAGTTTTGTTAGATGTCATGTCAAAACGTGCCCTATAGTTAGTTTCAGTTTGATTTTTGAAAGCTTCTTTAAAACTAGTTGGTGATAACATGGTTAAATCATCGGGAGGCGGAAGTGATATTTTATCCCCTTCAGACACACTTCGATCTCAATCCGCCATGAGTTCACGTAGTCAAAGTCCGGCAGGTAGCTATAGACCTCCTCCAAACGAGAGGAAGTATACTCCTCAGATAAAATTTAACGAAATGCAGCCCATTGACGAAAATGAGATATCAGTCATCTCCCCATCCCCCGACTATGGCTACGCCGGGGATGATTCAGAAAATCTCAAATTGTTTCCAAAAAGGCATCCTGATTGGCTCATTAGCAGTAATTCAAATCAATATCAATCTCCCAACAACTCGTTGTCGAGAAGTCCAAGAAATGTTCACAGTGGTGATAGTAAACCTTTGCTAATTAATAATGGTAACATATCCAACACAAGTGGACGAAATGGAGCAATCCTAAATAAAGTCAGTAATTCAAACAATCGGACTGTGAATGGGAGGAGAGGTGATAGTGCCGTTAGGAATGGCAATGGTAAACCTCATTTCCAGAGATACAGACGTCGGGGCGGATTCAGAATGGAATCGTTTCAGGTTAATGACATGCATATTAGTACTAGAAGACATTCTATTTTGTATGCCTAATATTAACATCTCTTGTTGCAACTCTTCTCTCAATCTTATCGGGGCTTAATAATTATTATTATTATTATAAGAAGTTGTACATTCGCTGAAACAGGATACAGGCACCATGACTCACGACTTTGGTCATGTCAGTGCGTTTATGTTATAAGTGAGTGAGCTCCAAATGAAGTCCAAACAACTCCTTATGTATGTGCTTTTGTAAAGACGTGTGTGTGCAATCCATATCTACAGTGTCTACCCACATAAAACATACTGAAAATGTGCATAGGCTCAAATCCCCTAGAATCTAAATCATACAAAGCTTGTTATTCTTCAATATATTTCGTTATCTCTTCTTGCGGCAAGTGTGGCTAATTTGTTAAATTGCAGATACAACTTGGCATGGTTCCTGTGTCTTTCTTGATTCGTGTCTGATGCTAATCTTTCTTCTGGTAACAGCCACACATTCTCACATATTCTCGCTTTACCCTTTGGTCTTTGCGTCTTTCTTTACTCATCATCATGATTTGGTTTTGGATGGAATGAATGCAACAAGAATTCATGAGCATGAGTAACGGTGGAGTGTTTCCTGCATCCTTTTTTCGGGATAAAAAATGTTGATGGTGAGCCGTAGGGTCTCCCCTATTATTCATCTTCCTAATTCATCTAACCGCTTTAATATGTTCGTAACTTCATTATGCTCTCATTTTCTATTTATTCAATGAAAAAAGAACAGAGATGATGTTATGGTATTGTGGTTGGTTGGAAGGAGAACATGATTCCTAAGCTACTTTTTTTTAGTCTAGTCTCAACTTGGCATCAAGCATCACTCTGATTTACAACAAGAAATCATAATTTCAAAGTAGGGTAGCCAACAACTCAACCTTTAGCACCAGTGCCAATGTGTACATTTGTTTATGAAAATTATGTCCGTATATAAACTCTGTGCTTCAGTTAACTCACATGCAGATCGTTTGTGGATATAGGAGCGAAATACATATGCGAGCATGGAATAGGAAGGTCGTATTGCCTGACAGAAATTAAATCTCGTCAAAACCAAAGTGCTTTTTCATTTGAACACAAATTAAAATCTACCAACCTCAAGTCCATAAAACCAGATTGTTATTTTGGTGATGGTGAAATGAAGATTTTTATGAAAGATGAAAGTTGATGTCAAAAAATGAAATTACCAACGCCTAGTCCTATATAAACAGTGCTGTTGTTTCTGCATGCATCTTGTTCTCTGGTTTTATGATAGTTATTGAAATGAGTACACACCTGTCGTATTTACCAAAGGACATTGCAGGGTGCTATTTAAACTTTTATAGCTTATTGTCACTTTCGGGACTGAAGTAATTAAACTGAGGATGATTTAGATATTTTCATTAAGTCATGCTTACAGACTGACGTATTCTTTCATTGTATAATGCTTGAAAAAATTAAATAACAAGTTTATATTTCGAAATTGATGCCACATTCTTTTAGTTGGGTGCAGAGGCAAGTCGAGTTTGCAAAAAGGGCTATATATACCTTCTTAAAATCTCTGTTATTTAGTCTTCTTTCTTGAAATGGTGACGGGTTGATTTAAAGCTGCTCCTTGATACAAGTACAAACATAGTAATCAATCAAAATGGCTGCTAATTGCGGGTCCAAGGTGAGACATGAAGTGTTCAATTTCGATTGTAATTACATACCATGTATTGAGTGGACAGCTTTATCGAATTATGGCTTTCATATGAATTCTTGTTTTGCATTCAATCATTTTTTTAGTCATAGTTTATGATACACAAAAAGTCGTCGTCCGTAGTAGTTCATTATTTAAACTTTTATTTGGGTTTGCCATTTATGACATTTATTAGATGCAATATGTAAAAATGATTTTAGCTTTTGCCACGCTATTTATTCTTGCAAAGCTTTTTCTATTTGTAAATTAATTCTGATGCATTTTTAACAAAGTTATCATACAACAATGAAAGTAAATAAACTATTTTATTTTTTTCCAATAGGTGATAGCATTTATATGTGGCTGCTTTGCTGGCATTCTTCTGTTGATGGGACTGGCAGCCTCGGAGTGGCTGATTGCAGATGGCTACAGACAAGGTAAGGAGCTTTAAATTGTTATCCATGTCAAATTAATTGTCAAACAGGAAATAATGATCAATGTAAACGATAGTAAAATCACATACATACTGTCACACCTTAGAAGATCATGATTTGAAGTTGAAAGTATAAAAATCATATAGGGAAGTGAAGGCTCAATAAAATCAAGTCAAAATATAAAAATTATATGATATTTCAGTATTAGTAATGTACACTGATGTTGAGTTCATTTGACACTTGATTCAATTCAATAATATGAGGGAGTTTGGCTGGATAAGTCGAAATACTAATTGACACGCATTACCTTTTCAAAACCCACACCACATCCGTTACAAGTTTTTTTGAATAGGATTTATAAATGTTTATAACATGTTCTCCTATAAAAGTAAACACATTTTTAAACATCTCCAGTCTCCACCCACCATGTAACATCCTTAACTTTGTTGTTCAAACCCACAATGTTTCCTCCCTAGCATAATACCTGATTTACAACCGGAAATGAAATTTCCTTATTTATACCCAATCAACTCCTTCTCACTACATCCGGTTTCCAGTCTTTCTTTCATGCTCAACTGCAATTATCATGATGGTTTATTTATTTACTCAGTATTCAATTGTGCAGATTTCTAAAATACATTTTTATTTTTAAAATAGGCTTATTCGTGTACTGTGTCGAGAAGAATACCACGAGTGTGCCATTTGTCTCAGGAAATTCGGAGCAGTCAGCGGAAGGTTGTCATCGGATAGACCTGAATCATCAAGGTAAATAAAAGCATCTTTTGCATGCATGGAAAAGACTAGAAAAATACTTTGGCAGTTTGTATACGATGCTCATGATTACCCAGACACACATATGTATTAACACGATCCATGAAATAACTCACTCAGAATCAGTGGAAAGATGTGTTTGTAAATGAGTTGTTTCTTACGAATGTTTTTCAGGATACACAGTAGTGGCAGCGGGATTCTTTCTACTCAGCTTATTCGTGGACCTTTTCGCAACCTTATTGACAGCCTTGGGCTTGAGGTGTCGGGATCCAAATAAAAAATACAAGTACTATCGCACTGCGGTTTACGTGATGGCTGTGGCATGTAAGTCTTGTCTTGTGTCTTGTCTGATTCCAAATATCATAAATTATTATTACATTTTTACTTTCGAGCAGTATGCTATTATCGTAATTGATGGAAAGGATGCAAATCGTTGTGCTCTGAAACTCCAACTTAAATGAGTCATGGAATTTCGCAAAATCAGGATGGTAATTTTCCATTTTCACGTGCTCAATGCTCATAGCTATTTTATGAAATAGCAGAATCGTAAATTAGAATTAGCAATTTGACTACCGCATTTGGAAATGTGGTCGACAAACTGGTTCCAATGTTTTATTTTTATGACCAGATTTTCGATAAACATAAAATATTTCACGATATTCTGCCACCCAGAGCAAAATCTGAATTTAGTGACATATAATTCTATCTACCAACACCGGTCATCGTGCCTATTTTAATGACTTTTATGAGCACGATGATATCTTGCTTTGTTTTGCTCTCGGCTCTCCACGTACTGTGTGCATAATTCCATAATATTACGTGCTCAAATTATAGCGCACGCATTATTGAAAAGGTAATAAACTTTGTCTGTATTTTTTTCAGTGGTGTTGGTTCTCGTAGCGCTGGTTGTGTATCCTGTATGCTTCTCTCAGATTATGGACAAAAGTAAGTCTTCTCATGGTACATTACCTTTCCATTTATGATCTTGAGTACCTTCCATTTCCTTTCAAAAGAAATGTGTATGTTGTAGGGAGTAAAGGAGTAATGTTTTTAATGATAATTACAACCTGGGATGTTTTCCTTAACCACACAAAAATGCATAGAGCTCTGACACAAGCAGTGATAGAAATTTATGATTAGTTTTCCACCCCATCATGTAATTTAATTCTGATTTTCACCTTTCAGGTCAGCGTCGGGTGTGGGAATTTGGTTGGTCGTACGGCGTCGGTTGGGGAGCATCCATATTCCTTTTCGGAGGAGTGATTCTTCTCCTCTGCGACAAGGAGTCGGAAGAGATTTACTACAAAGAGAGGACCATTGTGCAATATTCTGATAGTAACAACAAAGGTTAAAAGGGAGCTCCATCAAACATACCATATATTCAACATTATCTATACCAATAGCATTGCAAAATCTCTACATACCTTTTCTCTGTGGCTGCTGTCTCTCAGTCTCACTCAAGCAACAAAGCGCATCATGTTCGTTTGCCTTTTGAATTGAATGTATAATTTATTTCAGCCTCCTCAGAGTCTCTACACGAATGGTTATGAGTACCTATAAAACTATTGTTGATACAAAATTTCCTATTTCTGGACTTTCTATCCACATTATATAGTCTACCAGCTTTTAGGTAATAACAAGAAATGCACTGCGTAGTACTTCAAGCCAGCACCCACAAGTCACTCGTGTTACTTTATGTTTTGTTATGATAAGTTTGGACTGTTCAATACAATATAATCAAGAAAATATTGCCGAGAAGGTGAAAGGGGCCTGCAAGAAATCGAAACATGAAAAATGAGCGGGAGTAGATAGACGGAACGTATTTAGTTTTATAAATTAGCTGGGTATATCAGTAGATAGTATGTTTTTGCATAGGTATTAGGTTTTTAAACTCAAGAGTCATGAGCAAACACGAAAGAAAGAGTTGAGTTGAGGTTAGATTTATCATCAGACATTTTCCATTATGCTGCTGAAGTAATTCCATTAAAGTTCTTTGAAGTACATAATACTTTTAGTTATGTTCTCCCAGTGCTAATCAAGAAATGCATTGTTTCATCCTTCTTTCGTTAAAGACCTGCAAAATGAAAGGTTATTTTCTTATCACATGAAAATCTGGACAAAATGTGCGATTATGTCGACACAAAGAAATTTGATGATGAGGGTTGAGCTAGTCATGTGTTCAGCGACTCCAGAACGGGTTTTTACTCCATGATAACTTCTGGTGTTGCGTAATTTGTGGAGATTACGAAATAAAATTTTGACGCGGCTCAAACTTAGACGCACCACTATGTTACTAAAAGGATTTGCTAAAGTTTTGACAGATTCATGATACAAACCTCAACCTTAATATTGAGCACAATGTTTTTACGTTTTTCGGCTTCGACTCCAATTCCTATGTTCCACAAAGTAATGCTTGTATCATCTAAAATGATTGCGATGCAGTATATAAGCTAAATAGCTGTGTTTAATCGGCCTTGACTCATTACGCAAATATAATGCAATACTAGGAATCATCATCTAATGGAACAACTCATCATCGAATGTCAGAATTTCTTGTGTGCTCTATAGACTACACTTGAACATAATTCTTCAAAAGTAGGTACCACTTTCTTTAAGATACTTTATGCATTCAATTGCTCGATATTTCCAAACGCTTGGAAGTTACGGTTCAAAGTGGTGGTGGAAAAGCACAAAAATGCCAGTCTATAACTTTCATATCTAGTTAGACGTATTTTAGAATACAGTTCTTAATTCAATTATTATCAACTGCTTTACATCGCTGAAACGAGGATACATAAAATACCTAGTTATCTTTAAACTAAGCTTTCTTGTTCTGAAAATTAAGCCATATAAACGAGAATCTAGATTTTATATGCTGAATACATTAAAATATATATTCGACCTGACGGCAACCCTTGTTATCTCAAGCAATGCATCCGTTTCTTCAGTTAGAGTAAGTCAGTGAGGGAGTCAGCTCACAGATATTTCGTCGTAGCCATCAATGAGTTGTGCCTTTTTAGTTTTCTCCATTAATACATAATATCCAGCCATAGTTTGAGCAAGCAGAAGCAGGTTTTGTTCTTGTAGCAAGAACTCTTTCTTTCTTTGAGATGTTGAGTCAAAGGGGTACAAATACTATATGCACAAGCATATACATACACACATACATATGATGATATATGTACATTCACGCTAATGACCATTTCTTATGGTATGTTGTTGGAAAACATACATCCATAAAGAGGAGTGAAACGTACTTATTCTACATTCTTTTGTAATTGATTGAAAATGTATTTCAGAAGATGTAATATACTTACTAATAGCATACTATACTACGTAACTATAAAGCTTCCGATATAATATGCTTTAATGCCCCTAAATGCAATATGTCACTATAAGCCTGTAACTGATCGACGGAAATCTAGGTTGGTGAAAGGAATACAAGAAACAATGAATGAGGTGTGCATCAAAATTCTAAAGTACATTTTGTCGGGTGTTTGATTCTATGTATCACCAACAAATACGTGGAGTAAGTTGGAGGAGTTAATGTGTTGAGATATGCATTGTTGACAGCTGGGTTAAAATATGAAAATGACAGATGCACGCTGTTCTAGTCAAATTTGTTGAATTGCCAAAAAGTTTTTGATTTATGATTGTGAAAGTATAAGCAGCTAGTTTTTTTGTGAAGATGTGTGTCACACAATACCATAATACAGCTTACGTTTTTACTGGAGTATGTTGGTTTAATTTTAAGTTTTAATGTGTTTTCAGTAGTGTGTAATTGTGCCTTTGGTGCTACGCTTTGCGTTGGATTACTTTACTTTAGCGTTTTTTTAAGTACACAGTACTTCTTGCAAGATTTTTTCACAAGATTAAATCTTGGGAGTAATAAATTTAAAATTGAAAGTTACTTTAAAGGGGAGGTTTGTGAATCTCCAACTCTCTAGTTTGTCATAATTATTATTGTGCATGACATTTCGTTGAATTATTATTGATATTGCAGGTTTTGATATTTGATACTTGCATCTTTTAATGTTTGTTTTTGTCAATAATTTGATGAAATCGACCAAAGGTAATACTATAATGAGCTGTATACCGTTTATATATGAATCAAATGTACTCATTTATATTGACTTTCGTATAAAATGCATGCATTACTTACATGATCGCAGTTTCATGTAAATTTTGAAAAATGAGTACATTCAAGATTTTATCTCTAAAGCCACTGTGTATATAGTATTTACACATGCACAATATTGCGTTCCGTAATAGGTTTGAAAGATTTGTTCTTCAAAAGAATCCAAAATGTTTTCTTCACATCAAAAAATTACGTGTGTATGAAATTGTTAGAATATATATAGTACATATTATATAGTGTGTGTTGAATGATATGACTGTTGTTTATATGTACCATAATAGAGAGAGGTGCGTTTAATCGTAATTACATAATACACGTGTATGTATATGCCACACAAATGTATGTATATAAATGATATTTATCATTGCATTTGCAATAAATTGAAAAAAAAGTTAAACAATACTACTCATGTTAAATCGTATGCGGTTAATCGTGATAATAAAGTTGAGAGTAAGTACGTACATGGAGTGTTGATTTACAAGTGAAATTTATTTACTACCAGCCATCAAAGATTGAATTTATAAATTACAGCATGTAAGCAATAATTTCTCTACTTGGAATGTACCTAAAGACCATTAATTAATAACTACACCACCAATTTCTGGTCCTTCTTTATCTTTTTTGTAACATACATTATAGTTGTGATCCTGCCTAATATATTTGGTTTCTATTTTGCCAAGTACAGCCTAAATTCCATTTCATAAACTTGATTCGTTTTTATCTGCCAATAACAACCTTTCACATGATCCAACAAACATAAAGGCTACTACAAGCTTGCCACTATTTGTGTTATATAAGTACTACAGCGTAAGATGCTGTTCTGTGAAATGCATATTATAGTATATACTACGGAAGTTGAAACTAACTGAAAGTTTTTTTTCTCCAGCTCCCTATTCCTCAATGATATACAACAAATTACAGCCGTAAATTTCCATTTCATAACAAACCAGCACTACTGCTTTGGTGGACTGAGACGATTTGCTGCCTTTGGGTTCGTAGAGGATCCAAGCATTGGAGGTTTAGTTGGTGACTTTACACCTGATGGGTAAGGAGATTTGCTTCGTCTTCGTGTTGGATTTGGGCTCTGGTCTGAGTCCGGTGATGTTTTAGTTGACCCCGAAGCTCCAGGTTTGATTGATAAAGTGGATTCCCAATTTCTAAAACTTTATTTTATACACAAAAGCATTATGATTGGGATATCATTCTTCACATTGCTCATAAACTTATTAAGAAAATTGCATACCGAAATGGAACCGATTCGTTTGTCACTTCTTCAACAATATCCTGGAACATGAATGCCAACGGCCAGCTTATCCAGGAAGACCTTAGCATAAAAATACGAATTTATGAGTATCTGGATGGAGTGGAGTTGTGTTACATACCGCATGAATTGAACCCCGGAAAGCATTAACGCATTTGAGCCGAAAATCTTTCTTCAACAAACGAAAATTCGAGCTACACAAATCACATTTCGTTTAAATCTTTCACTTTCTCTGAGTGACTCAACAAGACAAGACTAGACTTAACTGATTCGAATAAAATTGTTTGCTAAAGTGTCTTTCCCAAAGTCGATGATGGGTGTAGCTGTGCGATAAAGATGTAAATCTATTTTTCATCGTTACATTTCCTTTGAAAAGGTTACAACTTGAGAGCTTGTAAAAGTGCCATTTTAGGGCTATGTATGAGCCTTAAGATATATACGTTACGTTTATGCCACCTTTAATTATATAGCTTCACCACCAGTGTATCTGATTACCAGTTTCAATATTACTGGAACGGAGAATTCGTATTATGTATCATTATCATGGCTCGTGTAGCTCTCAAAATCTGAATAATGGAAAGGCCATTAATTTGCCAGTCTGGAGTCAATGAAGTGAGAAAATCTTTTAGCCTACTTTCTCTATCCTGTCAAGAGAAAGTAATGCATCTACACCTACCTACTTTCTCTGTTCTGGCTTGTACACGGAGAGCGAAACCTTGGAATATAGAATAAAGTGTTTTTAATGGGTAGACCTATAAAAACTGGATCCAGCACATCCAAAGAGAATAAAGCATCCTCTCGTAGCCTAAAAGAGTCGTTTCTCACGGTCGAACGATGATTTATTGCTATGTTGTCGAGTAAGCCCATTAAATTGGTATTAAGGAGTAAAAGCAAACGAGCAGTCAGTGATACGCTCCCACTTGATAAAAACAGGAGCAAATTCATTTCCGACTTCTTACACCTAATCAGACGTAATTGGCACACGACACGTAGATTTATGTCTAGCTTGAGCAGTCACTTACATAGGGCTGATCTGAGTCCCTGGTTGAGGAACCGATGCTTGAACTGGGTTCTCGTCATCCTCAGAGTGATCCACCATTGGAGGAAATGAAGGGCGAGCTTTAATGGCTGGAATCCGAGCTTTTACAATTTTCGGGTTGTAGATCTTTGGATCACTTACCTATTTAGAGAGGAGAAAGCAGTTAATAGTAATAATTTATAACTTGGCGAACTGCTACAAAAATTACATCTATTTCATTTGCAAACAAACAAACATTCAACGTATTATATAGCTTACCATTCGAACGAAGAGGGATCGCTTCTGCTTGAGCATATCATCTTGCTTTTGTTTTCGCTCGGCTCTTGGATCGTTTTCTAGATTTTCGTGATTTTCCTCTCTCTTTGTCAAAGGGTCGTCGACAAATACATCTGCATCCTGATAACCACAATTCTTCGAAATTTAGTCACCAAAATATGGTTGTAGTTATTTATAGCAGCATCCAGTAAGCAATCAACAATTGGAAGTCCCGTAATAATTATTTGTGGAATTTGCATGCATTTTTAAATGAGATCGTTAACATAAGACTTATATGGCAAATTATTATAAAATTTAGTTAAATATTTAATACAAGCAAAAATGAAATAAAAAAGGCAAGACACAATCCAAAATAAAATGTACACATACAATACAAGAGCTTACTTTATTTTAAGATTTCGATGCTTCATTTGCGTTATAATCATTTCCATATTGTGCGAATTCAATAACAAAGTATAATTCAATTTGTGTTTTCAAAAGGACAGGTTCAAGGTAAGTAAGGAAGATGATAGTAGGAGATTTCAAGGTACAGCAATATATTGCTTGGAGGTGGTAGGAAATGGCTAGCAGTTTAATTGACAAGCTTTGCCACTGCGGCCACAGGCTTGCCCTTCTCCCTGTGAAGGCTTCAAAACATAATCAAGCAATATTAGGATCAATTAGAAGGTTAAGGATAAAGATAAACCAAAATCATGCAAATAAGTTAAAAAATTATGAACAAGCACAACTTAATCATAGTACTAACAAACTATTAAATTGTAATGCTAAACTAAACGAAAGAGAAAAGCTAAACAAAATAAAACAGAACTAGACAAATTATAACACGTTATTTGTTTCAGAAGAAGCTTTTCCATTATCTGGAATGTTTTCCTCATCTTCCTTAATGACATCGTGTTCATGGAACGAAGAACTATCGCTGGGGCCACCCCGCGCCCCTGTAATGCTACTATCACTTGGTCTACGGAAGCTAGGCATCCCCATTTTATCTAACCCCAGATCTACCAAACTAGCGCGACGATCTCGCTCTTTCCCCTCAGTAAAGTCGTCAATAAAGGCGGATGCTGGGAACAAACTACCTCTACGACTACGTGGTAAAAGTACTTCGTCGTCCGTCATATCAACGGAAGCTCGAGCTACTATTTCGTTAATGGTGGATGTTTGCCTGGCCAATGTAAAGCGGCGTTCTGCGAGACCCTTGAGAATATCTTGGGTCTCTTTACTCATCCGCCTTACAGGCTCAGGCTCAGGTGATGATGGTTCGGAACCTACCTCTGACTTTTCAATCTCAGTCGCAACCGCCTTGATCACCTCCCAGGCATATACTGAAATACAGACAATCACAAAATCATTTAGCAGAGGGTTTCGAATGGCTATGCATTTAAATTCAAACATCTCAAGCTCAGTTAAGTACTTAGCACATACCCATATCACTTTCACAAGCCTCTTCACGACAGACGCAGAACCGGATCACGTACTTATCGTTCAACGACGCTGGAACCATGTGTAGCTTTCCGGAGGCGTTGATCGTGGACAACAATTTTTGATTCTTTTGATTGGATCCTTTCATACGGAAGCAGACCAAGCCCAACTATGATCAAAAATTAGCATGGGATTAAATGGGTTAGTAAAGGCTGGAAAATGTATGTTGGATATATTAAGCATACCTGAACTTTGTTCATTATCTCAAATCTCGGATCCTGCTGCACCTTGTTTGCAAAGGATTTCGCAAGTGCAACATGATTTCGAATGTACTTCCTCAATCCCTCGACGCCATAGATGCGGATCACAAACCAAAGTTTCAAAGCTCGGAAACGACGACTCAGTGGAATACCCCAATGCTGAAAAATGTTGAATGTATAAGCATGATTACATTAAATGAAACGTTACTAACCACATTATTTCCAATCATGCACTTACCCGGTAATCAATACTCTCCTCAGAATGGCTGTGCTGCAAATAAAGTGGATCAACGACCAAAGCCTGGGTCAGTTTGTAGCGATCTTTCACCCTAAATTTGAAATTTTCCAATTGTATACACGAAACTGAGAAGCAATTAATCATTATATTAGCTTTTGAAACTCACCAGAAGCAAGAACAATCAAAGTTGGTCAAGAGCCACTTGTTAGCATTGGTATTCACAGACCAGGCATACTGTAAAAATGTTAAATTGGATTGCATTGCATGAGTAAGAACTTTTTAAATGGGAGGTCCCTCTTACAGCAAAACGATTTACTACTTGAGGACGCATGTAGAACAAAGACTTTCTCTACGTTTGCTGTTACCTGGATTCCATCAAACAGATAGCGGAACTCTTCACAAATCTGAGAGCCTCCTGCATATGCAGCATCCACGTGAAGCCAGATATCATACTCCTTGCAAATTGGTCCGATTTCATTCAGATTGTCTGATGAACAGCATGACGTAGTTCCAACAGTTGTGGACACAAAGAAAGGGTACAATCCAGCAGCCCTGTCTTGCTCAAAAGCCTAATTAATTTTAATGGGATAATTAAGGAATGCATGCACTAAGAATTTTCATGCAAGTGGTTTTGAGAATGTAGGATCAGATCAGGAACCTTTTGAAGAGTGCTTCCTCGTAGACTGAACTCGTCATCCGTTTCCAAAATGCGAAGCTTCACAAATGCTATCATGGCACCTTTCTCCACGCAGGAGTGTGCTTCCTTGGAGCAGTATGCTATAAGCTGGGATAGCATTACACCCTCATCTTGATCCGGGTTTTGTCTCTTTAAAGCTTGGATGGCGAGCGCTCGAGCAGCCAGGATGGAGACAAGAACGCATTCACTTGCACTTGTCTGCATTTAAATTAAAAATTATAAATTATGCAGTAGTTCAAAATAGTCTGGAGGCCAGTATAACTTTTTTTAACTTGTCACCGATATCATACCTGAATGCATCCACCACCTTTGCTTCCTGGGGTAGACTGCATAAACTCTGGGGGCAAGTTCATCATTTTAGCAAGCCAATCCAATGTGATTCCTTCGAGTTCAGTACAAGCTGGACCGGAAGCCTAAAAGGAATTAGCAATTCAGTACACATTCATTTGACCAATTGATTACGATGAAGTTGTAACTTTGTATTGTTTGTACCCAAGAAAATCCAATACAGCCAACAACATCTCCAACAATATCAGCCAAAATAGACGGGTATGAGGCTCCAGAGGGAAAGTATGCATGAAATCGAGGATGTTGCCAATGAGTCATCTGCAACAAAAATGCATTGCGTTTGATTTGTTAAACGTTTTTAAATGCAACGCTGCAAAAGAATCAACAAATAAAAGCGTTTGGTCGTTATTTGCCAGTCGATTGAACTCACCCCAACCATGATTTTGTTTTTGGTATCATCCATAATATCTTTCCAGTTCTCAGGATACTCTGGAGGCTCCATTGGAATTAGATCCTTTAGATAACCTGGCTCAACGGTCGGGGTGACACGATATAAGCCGATTTCTTCGCGATATTTTGCAACAAAGTCAATCATGGCTTTGCCTTCGATGCGAAACTCTTCAGCGTCCATTGTTAATCTCGGGTAGAATAACACTGATTTTCACAAATTCAACGGTTCCTGACGCACACTGTAATATGAATGAGAAAGTAGATCTGGATTAGATTTCAAGAATTCCTGTACTTCACAAAAATTATTCGAATGGAGACTGCGAACAAGTTAGTCTTTAAAAAAATAATGCATTTAAAAACTTCTAGATCTGGACCAGCAACTTGTGTGTCCATGACAATGTGTGCCACTTTGTGGAACTACTGCATGCACTCTGCCACTATACTGATGAGCATTGCATAGAAATTTGGTGGCAAATGTGTCACTTTCATGAGTCTGGACTGTGTGTCTACGACGAGCAGTTCCACTCCTGTTTTGTTGGAAATGTCCTTTCAATGATAATGTAATTTATAAGGAAAATTTTTTTTCGGTAGACTGACAATGGAGATGACGTCTTGAATCGATTGCATACCAAAGTTTTTGCTTTCTCCTATGAATCTTCGTCAATATATAGTTTGATTCTATATTTTGAATGTATATTAGTACCGAGCAACGTCTGAGCAAACCTGATTTTACGTATGTACAGGACACTCATGTTAGAATGCAATGGGCTCTGTGGCCTTTTTGAATTGTCAAAAAAATTATCTTCATTTCTGTTGTGATGCAATCCTACGAAGCTTGTTGCGCTCAGGTATGAGAATACAACAAAAAATAGGAACTTTCGACTTCTGACTAAATCATGCGTTGGCGACAACTTTTATAGCATCTGTGCTTGATAAATACTGTTATAATTATTCCAGCTCAACTGTCCTTGAGAGTGTGCACTGGACGTATACATGTCTACCAAGAGCTATGATTGAAACACAATGAATTCAATTTTTATTGAGAAGTTATTTGCTGTGGGAGGCATGAGTGCAGAAAAGTGACGGTTAGCATCAGTTTGAAAAAATTCGTATATGTGATAGCGATGAATAAGTGGGCGAAGAAATGGAGAAGGTGAAAGGAATTTACTGACAAGGAAATGAGGGAACGTGTTGGAATTCCGTTCACCTAAGGAAATGGACTACCACAGAGCTTTCTTCACACCAAAGTTGCATCCACCCCATACACGACTTTTTAGCGTACATGTTGGATGATGTATGTATATGCATTGAAAGTCAAATGTGGTATTACACTGGCTCAATAACGTCTCCATTACTTTACCAACAAAAAATAAAGCATCTCTCCGCGTTTATTTGGAAAGAGAGAGAGAGCAAAAACATGACTTACAAATTTGGGGCGCTACTGCAATGATAAAAAGGGATATGAAGAAGATGGAGAATGTGAGAAAGCAAGAAAATGAAGTGATGTGTAGTCGATGGCAGGAACATCTTGATGAGAATGAGAAAAACTCTTGAGCTTATAGCTCAATCGAATAATGTATTGTAAAGACATTGTCTGTTGGTGACGGCATTCTTTCCGCTCACCCTTCTGTTTATCTCCTTTCATTTTTCTCATTCCATGCGAATTTCATCAGGAAATTTTGTGAATACATATGCCAGTTCAACTAGACTCTCGAGTTATATGAGCCGTGAACCCAGAAAATCACTTTGGCTTTCAACGGCGGAAGGAAAGAAAGCGATGGAAATAGAAAGTGGGGAACAGTCGTGGAAAGTTCCAGTTGACTATATGTATTTTTAGCAATGTACAACTGTGAATTACTCGCATAGGAAGAATCTGAATCTGGATATGAGTATAAACTGGGGCTAGACTTATGTATATGAGGTTCAACCCTGTCTTTATATCTTGATCTTGTACATCCAGCAACTACTTACCTGAATGAAACCTGACTTATATTTGTTATATTTTAAGACAGTCAATCACTTACAGTTTGACACTATTCTATTTCCGCTTTGAGAAAAATCGATGCGCCAAGTATAGAAAATTAGCAAATTCCCATTTTATAAAACAATGCATGAAAAGAGTACAATTTATTTCGCATTGAGATGGCAGATAGGCTCTTGAGATTTACGTACAAATTATAATCAAAGTATTTGTGCAAAAATGCATAATGCATGCTATTATCTTTGATAGACAGGGTTAAACAACATCACAATACGTCGACGTGGAGAAACTAAACACTTAATACCAAGTATTTCAACACTTGAAAGGGACATGTATTATTTAGGGTTGTTTCAGACATTAAATGCAAGCACAAAATTACGCAGAATAGGTTAATTAAAAAATTTGAATACTACAACAGGAAAATATGCTTACCGGTGCTTCGGTAGTATACCGTCGTCCTTTTTTAGCTTTGTGTGTGATTCCTGCGAATGTTTTCACTTGTTGAATAAATCGATTTTTGGTGTCCCTGATTGTTGATTAAAAACTTTGAAAGACTTGTGGAGTTAGAAAAGAACTGACTATGACCATCAACGAAAACTGCAATGACACTAATGCTTTTACAACTGGGAGGGTTTGCAGAATAAATTATGTTGTTGAGGAAAATCGTGAACTGAATTTCAAGGACTGTTCTAAAATCAAATTATTTTGCTGCCCGGATATTGCGGCTTGAAAAGGATGGCTCAGCTTTGGTTTCATTGACTGATGTAGGCTCAGAGCAAGAAAGTCAAAATGATTTTTACTGTTATGGTGTGGTAAGAACTCTTGGAACTTGGAACTCAACTGGAGGAAACAGAAAGACTACCATTTGTACATCACTTGTTCATGCGTTTGCTTTAAACATTCTTCATGCAACTCGAGTCCAAGGGTTTATTCCACAATCGTCACAATCCAGTCATCCGTCCGTTAGGCGACTGTGGTTTCGGAGTTTCACGCAGGTTTTCCTGTTTGAAAACATTAGTTATTGCAGTGCCAGAATATATAAATGGATGTTTGTTTGTATGCATATAGCGTATGTGACTTATCTCATCGCACATACATATACGCTTATAGTTTCTTCAGTGTACACTTCTATCCAAATACTTGACTTTTATACAATAGGTCATCTTAGAATCCATTGTTTATGTGGAAAAAGACGAGGAAAACTACCATACCATTATTTTCTCACATATAATGCCTACGCCTACCAAATTCATACATTTATTTATAACTGAAAATTGAAATCAAGTTTATTATGCACCTACATCTGTTTCAGGAAAAATACACCGTCTTAAATACCAAGAAATCTAATCTAGATATAACTGGTAGTTTTTGTGGACGGTAGAAATGAAGCAGTTCATTCTGGGGCAATGTACGACCAACAGGTGGTCTCGTGTTAACCACAAAATGCAACTCATTTGTTGGTGTTTTTAGTGAAAAAGCAACACCTTTGACATTTCTAATCCATCAAAATGTTCAATAAAGGATCTGACTTTTTAATCTTTAATAAAAATAGCATAGAAAAGATACTTTTAAGTGGTTTTAAGTAAAAGTTAACGTTCAAGGACTCATTTTTGATGGTGTACAATGTCCGTAAGCGTCATTGCAAAGCAAAATTACAGGTCAGAGGTCAAGAATGATCTTTTGCAAGTCATTTATTGATGCATTAAATAAATATGATGAAAAATATTGCATGAATCATCATTCTCGAGTTTGTTTTCTTTGGGCACCCATCCGTCATTCAAGGTATAAAAAGAGGAGACAGTTTTGGGAAAATTGGTAACAATCTTTACTGCTATTGAAAAAAAGCTTGTTGACGTTGGCTTCTTGATGCTTCCCTGGTACTCCATTTCAACAGGTGTGTTGAAAATATACGCGTGATGTGATGAAGTGGAGGATAATGATTAAAGTTGATGAAATGACACTTTTTTTAGAGATACGAAAGTCCTTTCTTTTCATCAATTCCAGAAAAACAGTTTACATGACTTTACTGCGAGTTCTAAAACCAAGTTTTTACAACCACAAAGACTTTGGATCAGTATACAATAATACTTATCGCTTCCACCATATAGGGTGATACAATCGTTTATACACATAATATTTGGCACTTACTGAATTCATTTCAAACATTAGTAATTTGAAGTACATCATTTCATTTCATACACATGAACAAATCAACCAGAAAAACATTTCCTGTACATTAATACGGTATATCTATAGCTTAAGGCATTTGTTTTTGTTTGAACTCGTATGCCGGGGCATTGTAAGACACTTGAAAATTCACAGCTTGGTTGTGTTGTGGTCGTATTCACACGGTATACGTAAAGATATGTACATGTTATTTACAGAATCTGTATATCATTGATAGTTCTACATTGTTGAAACTTAAAAAGAAGCCTAACTAGTATAAATACATGATTTTTTACAAAAATACTTTTTGCATAGGACGATAACTTTTCAATGATTAGCTATTGCAATATTATTCCCCATTTTCCCTTCTTTTCCTATGGTTGAAAAATTGAAAGGTTTAAATGCATATAAAACTGATGGTGATGAATGCTCACTGCTTCATATTCAATAGAAATGATCCATCCCTTAGAATATTCGGAAGGTCTAGCTACTCCTAGTTCCTTTTTGTACTCGACTATTGAGTTAGAATAAACCAAGGGCTTGAGGATTTTTTGCTACCGCATAATTTTTATACATGTTTGACGTCTGTGAGGTCCCAAACTGAGCTGTTAGCGGGTTGGCATGCCCATGATGATGATGATGGTGATACGGGAGCATTGAAGATGCAAACATGTCGTTGTTCGCTGAGGCAATGTTGGCGGCCATCATACTATAAAAAAATATTTGTATTGCAGGTTAATGACAGAAAATTTTAAATTATTCATTCATTTGTTCTCAACTTGAGTTGGTGAGCAAAAGCAAGAAGGAAATGCGTGTTCAAGAACAGTGTAAATCTACTCGTAATATACTATTCATTAAGAAAGGGCATTAAAAAGGACTAGCAATTTAATACTATTTTGATTTTACAAAGAGAAGGAAGAATCTAAAAGCACTAATTTGCATAGATGCCAACTGATCTCAAAACAAATCGTAATAAGCTTACATGAAAGTAATGAACTAATTCAAAAG
>JAQGAP010001267.1:0-21447 GCA_034697805.1 Orchesella bifasciata | reverse complement strand
CTGATGAAGTTGGACGGGCAAACTACTTTTTTAATTTTGTGAAGCATTAAAGTTACTTCATCTGCTTGATCTGAACTGTTTTTATTGTGAAAGATATGCCATGCAATTTTTCACATTCCCTCTCGTATGATTTTCTCTAATTGAAATTATTTGGCTTTACTGACATACTAAATTTTAAGCCTAGTCTTAAGCACATTTGTACTGCAGGTGGAATGAGTAGTGATGGAATTAGGTTGTGAATTATGTCTGTGTTCTGCTTATTATTATTAGAGTTGTTCATTCTATGTAATTAAAACGGTCAAAATGTGTATTTAAATATGTGGCTAAAATGGCGAAAATATGTAGTTAAATATGTAGAAAAAAAATTAAAAATATGTGCAAAAATGTACTTGAAATTACATATTCGCCAATAGTCGAATTCACTTGACTTTACAAACCGTTTTTCTTACATAAATCAACCCTAAAGACAACCTTCTTTTATAAAAAAGAGCCAGTTCGGAAGTTAAAATATTAAATTTTTTTAGTTCTGTCACCTAAACGGACACAAAATCGTGAAAAACGGCGAAAATTAACAAAATAACGTCCAAAATGAAGAAAACTTGCTAAATATGTAACTACATATGTAATATGTGGAAATTCTTCAAATATGTAAAAACTGTAATTACAACATGGGCTTAAAATGACCCATTTGCGACCAGACATATGCATGCAAAGTTTGGTTTCAATCAGATAAAGCCTGAGAAATATGTATTTACACGAAATGAACAACTCTGATTATTATTATACAACTTAAAAAGTAATGATTGTTCCCTTCTTGTTAGTTTGTTATAAAATGGGAAGATGGTTTTCATATTAATAAATCGACGTACTTTTCTTTGGCTCTTTTTACCTATAGTATTTGATTGTCATTTGATCATGATAGATGGATCAATAAAACTTGTTTCCTCAGCTAAAGAGATCTGTCTGTTCCGAAAGTAAGCAGGATTTTCGTTACGTTTCTGCAATCCCTTTCCTTTCCTAAATTTAGTCAAGTCCTTTACACTGCTTTTTTGAGCTTTCTGTTTCTGAATTTGATTAGAACTATTTGGTTGGTTCATGTTGATTACATTACATTACTCTGATTGAGAATTGAATTTTCTTTGGTACTAGAATTTGGAATAGTTGTAAGTTCCTTAAAATCTTTGAGTACTGTAGTAGAATTAATAATGTTCTTCCCTTCATGTACTTTCTTAATCAATGCTTGTGCGTATCTATTTGGAATGGACTTTGGCATAGGACCTGATTCAGGACGCCACTTTGGAAGAGATTCCCTTGCTCTAGTTAGTCTTTTTGACCAATCTAATTCTCTAATAGGGTATGATTTATGGAATTCAACCCTTGCAGCAGTGTAAAATGTAAGAAAGAAGTCAAAACAACGCTCATAGTTAATTTTAAAATATTGCAAGTATTAAATAATTTATTATAAATATTTTAATGAATTTTCAACTGTCTTATTTTAAACATGATGAAATTAAATTATTTTTTAAACAAATAAACTTTAAAATTCAACTTCCCAACGCGCCGGTAAAAAAATCAACGCGCCGACAAAAAATTATAATTTAAGCCTAGTATCAGATTCTGATTTTTAATTACCTTTACAATTAAAATAAATACCGTTATTTTTTTTGAAAATTAATTCTTGAAAAGGGCTCCAAACTTGCATCCCGGCACCCAAATTTGCATCCTAAATTAATTTTTTTAACCAAAGGTTCCAAACTTGCATGCCAAAGATCCAAATATGCACGCCATGGCTCCCAATTTGCATTCTTTGGAGGGATCCAAATTTGGTGCCCTGGCATGCAAATTTGCATGCTGAATCCTGACTGGGTAACTGACTGGGTAACAATAAAATTAGGTCAGAATGATGTCTTCCAAAACATATTTTAAAGCAGATTGCATTGGATTAAGCTTTTTAAAAAATACTTACTATTTTTAGATGACAACATGCTGCTCAAGTTCTTGACACTCTTTATTGTGATGGAGGTGGTTGCATTTTCTGATGTAAAAAATCTCGTGTTTAACTGTAATTTCATAACCTTATTTAATGTCTCGTCTATATTAGAAAGTAGAGAATAAATCATGTATCATGTGCATGAAAATTTCACGTCATGTTCCATGTGGTCACATGAACATGAAAGTCGTACATGATACATGACATGAAAATGAAATTTTCCTCGTCTTTATGAAAAGACATGAATTGATATACATGAATTACATGATCATATAAAAATTCGTAAACCCCCATGAAATTAATGACAGGTACGATTTAGATTAGTCTACAACTTTTAAAAGGTTCAACTAAAGCATAAAATTAACTTCAATTAATTCGTAATATGTATCTTTTAGCTGCTGTAATCTGTACTCCCTTGCCTTCTTCAACATATATAATAACAATTACAGATCTGTAGTTGTCATCTATGACATTCAAATTGAGACAACTGAAAGACATGTAATAATGTCAGCTATAAATTAGCAATGTAGGTTTTCGAAATGTTAATTTCTAAGCTTTTCGAACAGGCATACAATGGAAGTAGTCAGAATCTAATGAAAACGTCATTTTCTACTGGGCAGATTACATTTGTTTACCACATGGGAGAAAACGACAGAATTATTGATATACAGTATTAAGATCCTGTGAAGTTAATTTTGGTTTTAAACATGCTTGATGCCATGCCATTCGTTATAAATATCATTCTAAAACAAAGAAACCGTAGATTACGTGCTTCAATTCTTATATATATTATAGGTTTTGCGTTTACATGATCATGTAATTCACGTACATGCATGCACACGATTACATGAAGTGAACTTTCATTTTATCACATGATACATGACATGACATGAGAAAAGTCCACATGAACGGACATGATTTACTCTCTATTAGAAAGTATTAATTCTTTCAATTCACAGGGTCTTGCGAAGAAGTCGAATATTGGCAACAGCCCAACTGTTTCGAGAATGAAGGAGAGTCGATCCCAGTAAACAAGAACACTGTATTCAATTAATGTAACATTTTTGCTACTAAATGGTTTTTGAAGTAATTTAATTGTTCATCTAGATAATAATATAACTGTTTATTAGCGCTTTTACGGGGAAAAAGTGGTTGATTGCTGCGTGGGATCGATTTTTAAGACTAGAGACGACTGCTTGGCTTCTTGCATAAATTCGCGTTGACGATACCTGTCGGAAACAATTCTTGGACCCAAGTAATCATCTTATAATTAGCATAGTTACACAATTATAATGGACATAAAAGAATTATTATCTTCTTGTTGTTTAAACCGATAAAATAAACCATCGCATTTTAATTAAGGAGTTTTCAACCAGTCCTACGAATTTGCTCTCTGAAAGGGATTGTGGTGTTGGGGTTGTCATAACGCACTCTGTTTTTCTCGTTGCAGCATTTTGGAATGATTTCAAACTAGCTTTACAATCTTTAACAAACTTTAAAATCTTGAGGGATGCTTATAGGAGGTTTGAAAAAAATTTCAAAATCGCAATCCATGTCAATGCATTTTCATCCTATAAGGAAATTTCTAAAGTATTCTGAAGTCATTGTTTTGCATAATACTCTCTTCACTGAGAAGTACTTCTATGCATAGCTATGTAGTTTGTTATTTGAAAATTTCAAATTGAAATGGACCCATTCTAATATAAATTTAGAAAAGCAGCTGCCAACAGTATTACTACATTCTTTAAATTACATAGATAGCCTACATATTTGGGCTGATTCATTAAGATACCTTCTAGGCAATTGCTTAATTTTGTAACGTGAGGTACATTTCTGTGTACCAACAGTTACAATTAGTGTACAAATATGACCGTATACATAAGATACCCTAGCGTAAGCTTGACTTGTAATATAATATGCGTTGCTAGTCATGAAATAAAGTAATCTCTGTCCAGAAGCAGACCAGAATGGTTGTCTCTCTTGATCTCTCTTCATTCTCATTTAGTTCTTGTGCATAGTAAGCGACGCCATTTTAGGAAAACCATCACCACGACGTGCAAAGTTGAAAAGAACCTAGGAAGAAGAACCGGCATAAGGAATATACCGTGTTGTAATTTTATACAGTATAGCTCTACAGCTCTATAAATCCATCCATTGCCCTCTTCAAATGCAATATCTATAATGCAGTGATTTCAGACCATTTCGACTCCGAAACAAAATCCGTGTTCGAAGTCGAATGAACTATTACACCTAGTCCATAAACAATAAAAAAGTAAACAGAAAGCTACAAATATTAGCCGGGGTAAGCTGAGACTTTTTGCGGTGTAAACCTAAATTGAATTGATGGTTCGTGATTAACCAAGTCGTTTTTTGGCCAAATGACCTGCAATTTGTTGTGAGATCAGCCTACCGATTCCCCGGGGGAAATTTTTGACTGCTTCTCAAAAATCGAATTTGGCTCAATTTTATAAGGTTATGAATGGAACTAAAATCAACTTGCTTGCAACCCACAAATGCAAATGCATACACCACAAAAAGATTTTTGAAATTATGCCACATTCGGAACAATGGCAAATATGGTTTTTTAAACGGTCAAAAACAGCCGCTGGGGAATCGGTTGGTCTACACAGTAAAAAAATGTCTCAACTTACCCCAGCCCAAATTGGTTGCTTTCTGCTTACTTTTTTATTTTCTATCGACAAGGCATAAAATTTCATTCAATTTCGAACACATATTTTGTTTTGGGGTCACAATCGCTTAAAATCACTGATCTGTTAATGATTTGGCGATTGCGAATTTGAAAAAGCAACTCATCTGCAGGTTTTAAATCAAGCTTTTGGAATTAAGCCTTCAAATCAGAATCCAAAGTTCAAAAATAATTTGTCAATTCTGAATTCAGAATCTCAACTAACACATCATCTTAATACGATATTCCAAAGTTAGTTATACATCCACTTAATTTCTTACGTTTTAGTAAGTATTCATCTGAAAACCAAATTTTCAATTAAGCTTACCGTTCGCAGCTCAAAGTCTGCAAACATGAACTTAAATATTTAAGCTCAGAAGTTACATGTTTAGGAATCCAAAGAAAGTTTTTAAATATAAATATAAGCTTCATAGATCAGAAACAGTAATTTATATTCAGCGTCAAGTTCTCTTCTCAGAACTAAAGTCTTTGTTTGAGATTTAAAGATTTTATTAAGTTATGTTTCTCATTAGTAAGGATTTTTTCAACTTGTAACAGTAAGTTCGCAGAATAGCTAGCTTAAAATTTTGTTTCAGCTAATAATGGATAATTTGAAGACTTCAGTTTAAAAGTGTTAAAAGATTTTCGGCTCAGAAAGGAGGTTTTAAATTGATAAACCTTATATTGAATTTTGTACATGATTAATGTCACCAATCTAGAGAATCACTTTTCACAGCTTAGACGTTAAAGTAGTAAGACTATATCGGAATTACACTAGCACATCTCAGACTCAGACGTCTTAAATTTGAAAGGATTTTGAAACTTCAATAACGCTTTTATTAAACCCTAAAAGATGGAAGAAAAAAGACCAAAATTATTGCAGAACAAAAGACTAAAACTGGGTTTTCATGATGGTTAAAACAGCCGTACGTTCCCTTGGTCCAGGCCGGACGAAACCTAGGTACCGCACTGATTCTTAATAAATTTGAACTGGTATACAAACTGTATAGTCGAACTCGACCCCAAAGATAATAAAAATTTACATTACGTTTAAGGAGTTTAGACTTTAGAAGCCAGTTATCGTGGTACATATCCATTCATGTTAATGCATATCCTTTACAGCTCAAGCAATTGCCTGTAATCAGTTCATTTTTTACTTACTATTGCTATTGAGGACACCAGTCAGTTTTTAAGAATTACCGTGCTTTCTGAACTATAAAAACCTGAAAACATCATTCAATTATCTTTCTCTCCCATCTATTTTTGTCTATAATATAGTCTTCAGTGCGGGCATCTCACGAACTGTCCTGTCCAAGAATTGGCGCAGTGAAATTTAAATGTAAGCAAGAAAATACATTATCAATAATGTTGTGTTGGAAAACAAATTCAAGGCTTTAAATAACGTGTTAAACGTTAACGTTTAAATAAAATTTACATATGACGGTCTTTTTCCACAATAGACACATACAATAACATGCCAAAAGTATAGGTATCCTGGATTCTCCGATATTGAAACTGCCATAGCTAGTAGAAATGTTGAGATAATTTTTCAGTTTTTGGCTTTATAATAATCTACATATAATAACCAAACCCTGTAGGGGTTGCATTCTTGTTTTGACCATAATATTCGAAATAGTAAAGATATAACGGTCAATTATGCTTAAAAGAAAGCCCTGACTCTGATAAACATTCCTAAAATAATATCAAGTGGCCATACGGGGAATTTTGCGCTCTGGGAACCACGCAACTATTGAACACCTTCATTATCATGAGGCTTCGATTCGACCCCTATTCCCAACAAAGGGTTATGGATTAAAATTTTTTATCCAACGGCTGTTTCTTGTCTACAACGACAGAAACACTTCATTTACATATGATGGACATGTTTTTCGCGGATTGTAGTGTAGTCATGCGTGTTTATTATCGGCAGGATAAAGTGGGTGTTGTATAACACTTTCTCAGCTAATGGAACCATCAAACTTGCAGAATTATGAGATAAAACCAAGATTTCAAAAAAAAAATTTGAAAAGTACCTACACTTTTGAATCACTGAAATGGTACTTTTTAAAAATGTTTTTGTGAATGTTTCAAAATCTACCAAACCAATATCAGCGACTAATATCTCATCCGAAAGTCCATTCAATGTAGATTATTATAAAACCAAAAACTGAAAAATTATCTCAACATTTCTACTAGCTATGGCAGTTTCAATATCGGAGAAATACGTATACTTTTGGCATGTTATTGTATCATTCACCCATCATTAGTCAACCTAAATGGTGATTGCCAATGAATTTTCCGTATTCTTAAACCTATATTCTGGATTTTTCAAAATTTTAATCGACGGTGTATTGAAATGGTGCCCATTCGAATAAAGGATGAATCATAAGTATTGGAACTGGCGTTCAAACTTAAATTACTCGGTCAGCTGTTGTTGTAATTTTAGTGGAAATGTTACGTCAGAAAGAGCATCTTTTTTTGCTATACATATGCAATTTTGGAATTTGTAAAATGTCGAAGTCACGCTTAACTTGAGTTCAAAGTCAGCTGCTCGTGGATCGGGTTTTACATTACGATTTTGACGTGAATGGTCGTGACCCGAAAAAACCTGCCACCATTTTAAAGAGCAAAGATGTTCAAAAACTACTATCTACGTGTACATAAAAAAGGGTGGGGAATCTGGTGAAGTAACCTTTGGGAAGAAATCTGGACGCCCAGTCACCGTCGCAACCCCCCGAAGTGTACAGAAAGTTGAAAAAGTATTCCGCAAGACTTTTGCTTTAACAGTGAAGCAGGTAGCCAAGACCATCGGTATTTCACAATGTACTTTGAGCTAAATTGAAGTTCAGAAGTTGGGCATCAAAGCTTGGACACTAAAATGGTGCCCGAAATAAATTAAAGACTACGAAAATCGATTTCTGGTGGGGTCAAAGTTTTTATGGAAAAAACTCGAGGAGAAATTTTTGGTTATTGAAGACGTGATTAACTTCCACCTGGATTTCCCAAGTGCCGGAATGAAGGTTTAACCATAGTTCAGATCCTGTGGAAGTTCTTAGGGCTCAAAAGTAATGGTCCCAGGCTAAGTTCCCCCAAAAAATCTTGATATGGCAAGCCATGGACGGATTTAGAATGTATTGAAGCCCTACTTCTCGGTGGGAACGGTGACGGCGGGCGTCTGCACTCAAGAATGTCTCCAGCGGCGCGTGTTGCCTTTTTCAATGCACATCATGAAATCGAAGATTTACTTTTGTGACTGGACTTGGCTTCTTCGCAATATGCGAAAAAGACTCAGAAGTACCTTTGTGCCAAAAACGTCGATTTTGTACCTAAACGCAAGAACCCCCCAAAATTTCCCCAGGGTTGAGCAATTGAAAAGTTGCGAAAACGTCCGGAAAAGCCCTAATGTAGCATGTTGCAAAACTCGTTCGCTCCACAGCTACCAAAAGAGTTCAGAAGGCTCTTCAGGAAACCAATAAGTAGTTTATAAAATTCTCTATCTTTACTGAAAAAATGAATTAATAAAGTCCAAATTTATGGAAACTACGACTAAATTACGCCAGTTCCAATACTTATGATTCATCCTTTAGAAGGAAAATTACAGTGCGACGAACCCAACATAACTTTTGAACTACAATAGTTAAGGCCCTAATTACTTCAGCATTTTCACCGCAACACAAATATCCCCACAGCTTGTGGGGGCAAAAGTTACGTCGGTGTCCAATTTTCAGAGATGGTAACCGAAAAATACAATCTCCGAAATTCCCTTTTTTCTTCACGTAAAACTAAAAACACCAAACTTTTGACATCGGATTCGGTTTTTACGACTCCTTTTACATATACATAGGTTTCCAAATTTGCAGTCATGGGGTCATTCTTAATGGGTCACTTATGGCTTTAAACTTTGAAGACCTTTGCTGTCGCACAAGGACAGTCGTAAATATTTTTACAATTTGAACGACTTCGTAAATTGTAAATCTGCCTAACTTTAATGGCATAATACAAAGAAGCAATGTCTGTCAATATTAAGGGTTGCTATTTTTGGAGAACCTATCGGTAGTATGTGCCGAGCACACCTTCAAATCATACTTTAATTCAGTTTGTGTTTCATGGCACTGTCGTCAACAGTTAACCAAAAAAATCCTTGATTTAAAATGCACATTTCTGTATCTCACCGTCAAACGTCACGTGGCAAATTTATATTTAGTACCTGTACTTGAAGTGAGATGTATTAGGCATGTTTTCTAGGTGGTGGCTGGTCGTTTTCTTTTTGCCCTTTAATTTAAGAGCATTTAATCTAAAAATTATATCCCCAATTTTAGGTGATTTGGAAAACCAACTTTTTGACACAACTTTGTTCCATGTCTATGCCGCTGTGTGTGACAAAGTCAAAATTATCCCAGTCGGTCTAGTATGTATGCGTTTTTAGTGTCCCGACTTTTCGTGTTATTCCTACTGCACGGTTGAATGTTTACGAATAACAGTACCAATTATTCCATAGGTGGAAAGTTATGTAAAAAGTTTAATCTGTTGAAATCTGGATTTAATAAACGAAATTGTATCTATGGTACTTACGACGAGCGTGTGGCTGCTACCAATATTAGATACTCAAAACAGCAAAACAGCAGATTTTCAAGCAAACGCTGCTTTGCTTATTGCCAACACTGGTCCTGCAGTGTATACCCTTGTTAATTTTAATTGGTTTGCCTCCTCATACCAGCATCCTTGCCAAAAGGTGAAATGAATATGTAAACTTATACCTTGAAACCCTTAATTACATCAAATTTAACCGAATACACTGCTACTATCCGAAGAATGCATTCACAAGATCGCTCGTTATTCGTTGCAAACTTGACTCCTGATTCTGGCTCTAGTGTCAATCTCATTGGTTGGTTTAAAAATTCGACATTCAATGAGAACTTTAAGAACATTGCGATTGGCTCCTGTCGTCTCATACTCTCACTCACTATGTGAGTCAAGTTTGCAACGAATAATGAGTGGTCTTGTGTATATATTCTTTGGCTACAATCAGATAATAAAATCGACTTCAATGTAAAAAACACATCATTATTTACAATAGTCTCGTTATAAATTGCGATACGGACATTAATTCGGCAGTAACTGTTGAGCGTCGCTTAATTTTTTTGTAGGGTTTTGAGGTTGAGAGAGTTTGGTACACCAGCAAAATTTCTTAAAGACACAAGTGTAGCAGCTTTTTACATTTGTAACTGCTAAAGCCACCTAAAATCAAGTGCTTGATACCTGGCTAACTCAAAGTTTTATAGACTGGGTAATTCGATAATATTTTGTTTACCTATTCGTTATTAGCGGCACATTAATACTCAGCTGCTACTGTATTATTTGAAGCTGGTGCGTTAACCACACACGAAATTTTATAATCGTTCCCCAGGTTGGATCATGTTGCTAAAGATGTTCGTTTTCTGCATTCTGATAGAGGTGCTCAGAAATGCTTATGGAAGTGGGGGTATCCGATAAACGAGAACCGTGTAACTATTTTTTAAAGTTCTTCTGCTTTAAATGTAATTAATATTTGTTAGATTCCTGCAGGGACGAATTCACAGGGAAACTTGATTGTCTCCAGGATGAAGGAAAATATGTCTTCAGAGAAGGAGAAATTGATACCTGCATGAAGTTAGCGTATGCAATTTTCTTAATTATACTTTCAAAACACTTTGAGCTTAATTGAATTTTTTATCCATATTCAATACCAAATAGGCTGATTCCTTCGACAGGTGATATAAAAAAGGTTCCGTGCTTCAAGTCACAGCTTTTTGAAACAGAAGATGACTGCAAGAAGGCTTGTTTCCAAAGTTATCAACGTTAATAGTCGTCTACAAAACTGACTACCTTTTTGTACTTTCAAGGTACTTAATACAATAACATGATACTACAACTTGTGTTGCGCCATCTACGTTAGATCCAAATATAATTACTTTGGACATGCCATTTTGTATAGTTGAATGAATAAAACAGTATAATTTATATCAGAACTATTATTTGACAATTACTTCAAAATCGAGCAAGCGCTGATAGTTACATAAAAAATACAAGTAAGCGACTAAACATCTTTACAGTGTACTGTGAAATTGTTTAATTCACTACAAAAACATGTCAAACATTTTACAACACATATTAAATGATAAGGCATCAGAGTTGGCTAAATTGAAACTTATGAGTAGAAACCAATACAGATGGTGGCTTAAATGTATGATTTGTTTGGTGGTGTTCAATCATTTTTTAGCCAGAGGACAATACACGATCCAGTCAAGAAAAATGTAGAACATCCTGTTTCTAGTTGTATGACGCGATGACGCCAGCGTTTGCCTACGTAAGTCTATCAATTGCCAACCTTGCAAGTTACGTCTACATTACGTTTTATTTATGACTACAGCCATTATTTTTAATGGCTGTAGACATCTTTATTCTTTAACCAAAATAATGGCATGTTGTAGGACGGTTTCGACGGTTTGACGGCGAAATATTTTACTTTGAAAGACGGAAAAAATGACAAATTATTTGCTTTAATTGAAGTACAAAACCGAAAAATTAATTCCCGTTCAGATGGTTGATAATCGGGAATGTAAATGGGATAATGACCAACTTAATGATAGACTTAATACATATTGTTTTGGGTTATAATTGGTCACATTTTGATACTTTATGTAAACCTTTGTTTTGCTTGTTGATTTGTATAGAACCTTCCTGTTAACGAACCTTTTGCAATTAAGGTATCAAATCAAGGCTAAAACGAAAATACTAGGAGAAAGCCCATACCAGTTGGCACAGATATTTTTAAAATGAATGAATGAAAGTGTTATTACAAAATATTGCTGTACCTAAAAGTAATAAATGATCACATTATTTTCATGCCTACATTATCCCGACCTCGAGTCTAGATTGTTACTAATTGAATGTAATTGGTATCGTTAATATTGGCGACTTAATTTGGTCGGATCAACAAATGTAGCTAACGTAAGATGTTAGAGTGCATTGCATATATAGCATCGTTCTTTATTTCATTTGATTTTTGATGATAATAATATTCAAGTTTTATATCTGTGGGAGTTTTAAAAGACCAATCCTAATCTAAATGTCTAATACTAAGATATTTCAAACCATACTACCTTCCGAATAAACTAAATTCGTTCTGCCGAATATCGTTAAAGTTTCTAACTTACTCAAATTAAAATAGTCGATGTTTGTAACATTCAGCTTCAAAAATATTCAATTGGATATAATCGCCAAAATGTTTTCAAGGTGGATAATTCTCCTTGCCTTTGCTGGTCTGATGGTTGCGTTAAGCATATAGTTTTTATACATACTAAAGAGTTTTTATTGTGACAATAAAATTGTAAGCAATACTTTTTCTTGACGTAGGACAAGCTTTTCCGAGATTCATATGGTGCAAATCGGCAACTGTGAGTACTTTATATTCCGTAAATTTCGGAGCTCTCATCACCACTTTCCCGAAGCTAAAAAGTTGTTTAAAGCTGACGAATTGAAACTGGTCCGAATTTGAGATATTACGACATATTCTTTACTTAGGGAGACATTTAGAAGAACGGGTTTGTACCACGTCAGCAAAGGACACTTATCGTTAGTGTGAGTCAAAATCTGTATGCTTTAATACCCCTTATTTAATTTTGCGTATATAAGTTTTTGGTAAAAGCTAGATTACTTAGAATACTTATATATTTTTTTTTATAATCTAGACTGGCTGGATGCGAGATTTGATCAGGGCAAGGAAGCTTATTTTTGGGGCGACGGCACGAATGACCCGTTAAAAATACATCAACTTTTACTACCGCTATCCACGGTAAGTAAGATTTCAGTTGATTTTAAAAATTATTTTGCCAATATCTATACTGATTTGAAAGGACCAGGAGCATTATCTAGTCCATTGTTGCAGCTAAATGGCATTGTCCAAAATATATAAATCCATTTGTGGAAACACCGCGCAGCACTCTTCCGGTTAATCACTATTTTTGGATTTAAGTCGCGCAAGTGCCTAGAAATTGATAGAAGTCCGGTTTTTATTAAAAGTCTCAGTGCTGATGAGCTCACTTTATTATCACATTTGTCTCACTGGTCCTTACAAATCAGTATAGATATTGGCAAAATAATTCGATTATGTAAACATTAAATAACAAATTGACGACAAATGAATCAATATTTAACTTAATTTTGAGTCTGTGATGACAAATTACCGCTTAGGCTATTTGAAATTGAATTTACAAGCTTCCTACTACGTTTAAGGAAAACAAAAATTGGTAGGCGACAGTAGGCGACACTAGTAGGCGAACGTAGGCGACACTAGTAGGTGACACTAGGCGACAGTAGGCGACACTAGTAGGCGACAGTAGGCAACACTAGTAGACGACAGTAGGCGACACTAGTAGGCGACAGTAGGCGACACTAGTAGGCGACAAAGATGGCGGCTCACACCCGTTAGTCAAGTATGACCGTGTTTGGCGTTCGCATTACCATTACCCCGATCAGATACAAGCCAGAAGGGAGCAATTATATAGTAAGTATATTACCCTGTGAAATGTAACGACCCCCATACTGCGATACCATTTTATGCACTATTTAAACATTTCAGCGGATATTCAACAACGTTTGATGAAAAGCCATGTGAAGAGAGAAAAAAGTCATGCCATTTGTGAGTGTGCTGTCCCTGAGTGTAACTCGGAGATAACAGATCCTTTCTAACTTACTGAAGGTAAAAATAATATTCAATCAAAAACCAAATTGTAAGAATTAAAAACATTATGTATTTTCCAGACAAAAATCAATATTTCGATGATGGCCACTGGATAATTGGGAAAAGACGTTACATTGTCAGTTGGAAGCAGGTGGATTTCTCTTTTTAAAATATATTTCTAAGGTTAACCTTTTTAATTAAAAAGTTCAAATTTGTTTTTAGAGAAACCGCAATGAAAGCGAAGATTACTGCTTAAAATTGGGACTACAGATGTATACACCTTCTAAGGAAGACAGTGCACTTATTCCCCATCTAAAGATTTGGAGGCGAAGTAAGCATCGTCTTGTAATTCTATCAAATATAAATTACGAATCTGACAAATAGGGTTTTTCGTACAGATGTAACAATGTCCTGGCAATAAAACGCTACTCAGATATACGTGTTTTGCATGAAGAAAGTCGTTGATAAAGAGTTTCATTCCTTGCCGGATCATCGTCAGTTATTTCCTCTTTGTCGTTCTGTTGAAGTTTCAGAACAATTTGTTCAAAGTTTTTCAATCCCCCTTGTGGGTTTACATAGTATTGATACTGAGGCTCGTAGTCTTCTCCCCAGTGAAAATTAAGGAGCCTGTATTGGATTCGCAACATGCAATCATCAAAGCAGAGCCCACCCTTAAACAATGTTAAAACTCGATTAAGATTGTCGTTATAGTTCCAAAGTAGATTTTTAAAATATTAGAACCCACATTTGCTCCAGTAGTAGAAGTGCAATTGTTCACCGTCTCTGATTGCCTGGCTTCAGCTTCTTCTCTATTGTAATCAAAGTCAGCATACCACCTCGTCTTTAGTTCTTCCCATGGTTCATAAGAACATTCTGCCACCTTCAGGAACTACGATTTCCGAGTAATTAAAGTCAGATGATTAGCTTTTATTCGAATTTGAGTACATGTATTTACAACTTACCACTACCAGAGTACTTAATCCTAAAAAGTACGGTCTCATCTTTTTTGCAAAATATTTAGTTAATCACTTCGTTGCATATACTGCTACGTTTACTGCTTCAGCTGAAATAAAAAAGTTTCGGAGATGTATGAGCAATAAAAAATTAGCAGCTAATCGCTTATATGACCCCAAAGTTCGCTTACGACGTCAATTAATTGTCAACCTTGAAATTTCATTATATTTAATGGTTGTAGACATCGTTGTTTTTTAACCACAATAACGGCATGTTGTAACCACATGAAACTTGAAAAGTTGACATCCCTTGATGAGAATTGTGAGGTAAGGTAGTTAGTTCTATTTGTTAGTAAATGCATTTTAGCAAGAGTAGACTAAATGCCAAAATCTAAGTATAATTTTACGTATGTATATTTGTAATTAAAAAAACTACACGAGTTGGTGACTACACATTTGGAAACACTGAAAGCCCAAACTTGTAGTACCAGTTACGAACATAATTTTTATGACAGAAAGCTCTTGGTCTAGCTCTAATTGAACCTCGTTAACGACTGCTGGTTGGCTGCAGTTATCTATGTATAATTACTGGACTGGAAAGAGTGTTTATGATGTGGTTTCATAAAAGAAGGCCTCAGAAAAGTTCCAATGAATTCCGAAATATTTGCTTTCCATATAGGTTTTTACTAGTATGTCCTTTTCTATAATTACAATCTAGTGACAGCTAATCTCGTGAATAAAAACAAACATTTAAAAGCATAAAACAACAGTACACATTTTAGATTTCATTCTTTGAATTGTACAGATTCATAAACATTGTGTTAAATACCCATGTCTGGCCTGTTAATTTCAGTTCAGCGATTAGTCTAGACAATATCTCTCTAATTTATTTCCGTCTTTCACGAACAATATAACGTACATTATGGAGCCACCATCAAACCTAATTGGTAATTAATTCGTATTTACGAAATACTTGAAGCTTAGTGAATCAAATTCAGTGTAAATTGGAGCTTACATCCGTATATATTTGCAAAGACCAGAACTCAACCTTTTAACTTATTCCATACAGCCAGCTGAAAACGGTAATTTCATTTGGCCAACTAAAGCTTGAAATTTAGTGTGATTAATTCTTCTCTCGTTATAAATACCAATAAAGTTCAGGTCAAAAGGATGTCTTCCGAAAACATATTTGAAAGCAGATTACATCGGTGTGCAGTTGCATTGAGCTTTTACAAATATACTTAGTATTTTTAGATTACAACATGCTGCTCAAGATCTTGACACTCCTTATTTTAATGGAGGTGGTTGCATTTTCTGAAGGAAAAAATCTCGGTATTAACTGAAATTTTATAACCATATCAAATGCCTCCGCTACTTTTAAAAGTTTACGTTTTGTCAAATCTACAGGGTCCTGTAAAGAATCCGTATTGTTGCAGAGACCCGACTGTTTCGAGAATGAAGGAAAGTATATTTACGATCCTAGTAAAGTAGAAGAATCCTGCATTCAATTAACGTAACGTTTTGGTTACTGAATGGTTTTTGAAGTAATTTAATTTTTCATCTAGATAATAATGTAACTGTTTAATAGTTCTTATACTGAAGACGGGAGAAAAGAGGTTGATTGCTACTGGGGATCGATTTTGGAAACTAAAGACGACTGCTTGGATAGTTGCATATATTAGTAATGAGCTTTTCTTCCTGTCGAAAACAATTGTGGTCTCTTCAAAAAACATCTGTTAATTGGCGTAGCTACACAATTATGACGGATATGTTTGAGTTTTGACTTTCTTGTTTTTAAACCGATGAAATAAAGCATGCACATGATGTTGAACTTTAAACCTATTACAAAATTTCAAAAGTATTCCAAAGTCATTGCTTTGATAATGCTTTTTAATGTTAGTTTTTTTCTGTAATTTATTATTTTAAATTAACCCATTCTTAGATTTGGAAAAGTAGCAGCCAACAGTATTGTTACATTTTTAAAATAGCCTGCAGCGTACATAACGATATATTAAACAATGTTATATGGGCTATATCTTCCTGACAATTGCTTTATCTTATTTTGTAAAGCTCTACAACTCTCTAGCTTCTGTATTGTACTCACATTATAACGCTCGTTACATACTGTGTAATATAAAACCTAATTGATAATTTGTGATCTGCTCCACAATTTCACTTTGTCCAGTTTATCAATTTCAGTCTAGACTTTGGTGCACGTTAGCTTCTAACTTGTTCCATTTAACCACCTAAAGATAAGCATATTTGATAATTAAGGCAACTTTCTAACATATTAAAGTACGAATAATCATAAGTTCAATCACCTAAATCATATTTCTTGCTGCTGTTGTTGTTTGAAAGGTTTACAATCATTAGTTTAAAATTATGTTCCGGCTTCAGATTTATTTTTTAATTTTCTTAGATTCCACCATGTGGCGAACGATCTTTGCAATTTTAATTCTGATGGGGGTTGTTGTAGTTTCTAACGGAAATAAGGGTATTGCTAAAAACCTCTACCGCGTAACAATTTTTGGCAGTTCTACTTAATTGTAAATTATTAATTTTATTGCCAGATTTGTGTACTGGCGATTACACGGGCGCACTTGATTGGATGCATGATGAAGGAAAATATGTCTTTTTAAAAGGAGAAGTTGACATCTGCTCGAAAATATTGTAACAGACACAATTTTTGTGGATATATTCCCTTATCGTGTAATCTTTTAAAACTTTAACCACCTCATTTTCAATAGCGCATTTCATCCAGAGGTTGGTCCAAAAGTAGTGCCGTGCTTTGATCAACGGCTTTTCAAAACAGAAGAGGAGTGCATGAAGAGCTGTTTCAACTAATCTAAATCGTTTAAAAATTAAAGTGGACAATTAAAAGCATGACTTGTTAGATTTTAGAGAAAACTTTATTCGTTGTTGTGATATGTTCTTAAAATTTAAATGAAAACTTTCCGAACATCAAAATAAATCTAATACAAAATTCGTAACAATAAATGCTAATATTTGTATCATTACCAATTTGCACAATTTGAAAAAATTGCTTTACAAACTTGTAACGAAGGATGTGTTAATATTACATTAACTTCATCTAGTTAGGTGGTACATAGACTTGAGATGCAATAATGCAGATTCACGGTTGTCTAGGTATACCTCAACAAGTGATTTAGTGCTCGTTACAATTTGCGATAGGAGCATCAAATCTAATTGCGGATTAGCAGTGTGCGTCATCAATTTATATTGTTTCATTGTTCAATTTATTGACTTCAGTGTTTATTATTGCATTATATAGTTTAATTATAGAATGTGTAATATGCTGCTGAAGGTCATGGCACTCTTCATTTTGATGGTAGCAGTTCCAGTTTTTGGTCGGTGTATGCCGGTTACAGGTAACATCCAAATTGTCAAACTCAATTTGAATGACTGCTATCAATAATTAATTTTAATATGTGAACTGTGTTTAATATATGAAGTAGGCTAGTTCAGTAACTTGAACGCCTTAACCACCTGAAAATTAACATTGCATATTTGTTCAAAGGCTTAATTATTAAGGTTATTTACTAGTTTAAAACCAAAATCAAATGTATTGTTGCTGCCGTCGTTTTAAACGCATATGGGAATCAATAACCATTCACGTATTCTTACTAGTTCCGAATGGAAAGGTGTTCCAAAAATAGCTAAATTTCTTGTTTTGCTGGTACCAAAAGATTTGTTTTTAAGACACACGAGAAGTTCTATAACACCAAGATAAAACTAAACTTTTATGGCGAAGGCATTCCAAGGCCTTCGTTCCCTATGAAGCTGCGATTGCCCATAGCATATGATTTACCTCCTCATGAAAAGAGAATTTGAAGATCACGACTAGATTGTCTACGTTCCCGGAGAATATCATACTTTTAAGGTCCCACTGGCGAAAGAAACTTTGATTTCTGTGGTGTTTGTACCTCCAGACGTGATATTTTCTGTATAATCAAAACAGTGTTATTTCTTTCTTCTCGTACGCAACTCCTTTTTTCGGCGTTTATCTCGTTTATCTTCTAGTTTCATACCGTTATCAAACTTTAAAAAAATGATACGATACAGCATTGAGAAAAGAAATTTGAAAATAATATTTATTACAGATCCGTGGCATTAACAGCAATAAACATATACTTCAAAACGTAACAGATGACCTTTTTATAAAGTGACTACATTTAAACATCAATTTTTGTAACTGCTTTCTTTGCGCAATTAACAATACTGACCATTGTTTCTTTCTCTTTTCCGTTGACAACTAGAGTGCAAAGACACTTTGTGGCGTCCAAATAATGTCTATGTAGTTTTTTGTTAATTTCTGAGTTCATAGATAGCACTAAAAATCAAATCAAATAGTTTATGTACGTGATACTCGCAGATTCTAATGTTAGCATTAATGTGACAGACATTCTTACAGTTTTTGCACGATAAAAAACGTCGATTAAAGATATTATTTTTTGGTTGATTGTCCTCCGCGCCTTTTAGTTGCAGTACATTTTTCTCCAAATTTTTCAACCCATGCTCTGCATATATCCAGTAAACAAATCCTATCTCCTCAAGTGGTGGAACAAGTTCAATCAGCTGGTATTGGTTTCGAAACATGCATTCATCGAAGCAGATCTCTTCCTTGAAAAAATAAAGCCAAATTTACGTGAAGGTAACAATAAGATTAGATTTAAAAACAATTGGGACACAGACGTTTTCTCCGACTGCAGCAGTGCAATTTTTCAGCATCTCTGAGTGCCTGGCATCAGCTTCATTCCTATTGTATTGATATTCTTCGCTGTTGTACCATTTCTTTATTTCTTCCCATGGTTGGTACGCACACGAAGCTACGTTAATGACCTACAATGTCAAATAAAATACGGAAGCAAATGGATAGTTCCGTAAATGAAGGTGTGAATGTAAAACGACTTACCAGCACAAAAGTGCACAAAGCTAAAATGAGTCTTTGGCCCATTTTCTTCATTCCACACCAGTTAGTCAGACGTTATAACGATCGTACTGTAATATAACCAATTTTAGACAACCAATCTGGTTGTATGCTGTGTGTGGCAGTGAACAATTGTTAATCTCTTTTTTAGCCGTAATGACGATTTTGTTTGACTGGTGTGCAAACTACGTTAATTTAATGCGCACATTTGTTAAGTTGAATACAAAGGCATGATCTTTAATCCCAATTTTTTTACGATTGATTCCCTTGATTTAAGCATTGTAAAATTGGGGGTAATTGCAAATGTTTATAAAAGTTTACCTTCAAATTTTTCCATATTTAAAAAGTCAACTTTTTAAATCTTCGTAATTTGATTTTTTACACAGTCAATGATGCTAGTCATTGTGTCTTTCTCCTGTTGATTGAGAAGTTGAGTGCACAAGTTCTTAGCGGCTTCATGATAGTTATTCACTATTATCGTTCTTGTTTTTGGATTTATATCTAAAGCTAAAAATTACAAAAATAGCATTATTATAGGTAATAAAACTGTCGGAATTTATCCACGTTGAATTCACACTTTATCTGCCATATTATCAAAATGTTTCATACAATTCGTGCACGATAATAAACGTTGACGAAACATCTCATTCTTTGGTGCATCCTTAGGGATTCCCTTCTTGTCTTTTAGTTGAAGAATACTTTTCTCCAACAGTAACAGTATCCTTTGTTTGTTTACAGAGTATTTATACGGAGAGTCGTTGTTGGGCACCCAGTTAAGGTGTTTCAGTTCAATGAGCTCGTATTGGATTCGAAACATGCAATCATCAAAACAGAGCCCGTCCTTAATAAAAATTATTCAGACTGTTGTGATTGTGCCAAAATATATTTATAAAGATTTGGAACGCGCATTTTGTCCAACAGCAGCGGTACAGTTGTTTTCCATCTCTGATTGCCTGGCATCAGCTTCTTCTCTGTCGTACTCCTCATCTTTATACCATTTCTTTATTTCTTCCCATGGTTGGTAAGCACACGAGGACACCTTGATGACCTACACGTTTTTTTATTGGAAATGTCAATGGATTATTTTGATAACGCATGTGGGTACGAGTATTTATTACTTACTAGCACCAATGTACTTAATCCTAAAAGAAGTCTTGGGTTCATCTTCTTTGGGAAGCAGTTAGTCAAAGGCTGGTTTATATTTGTTGAGACGTTTATTTCTTTTGTTGAACTGAAATAGCAGCGTTACTGCATGACAATTGAAAGGTTAATTAGGCAGGTAATTACTAATGGTATGATGAGATTGCGTTGACATACGTAAGCCTTTGGGTTGCTATACTTGCAAGAGCATTATATTTAATAATTTTAAACATCGTAAATTTTTCAATACAATGGGATATTGCAAGCACATGAAGCTGAAAGTATTGACGTCACAATTGTGTAGAAACTGTACATTTATCTACAATTAACGTGGCAAACAGGATTGTAGACAACTTGCCAGGAGATGATGTTTGACCTTAAACTGTTTAAAAGGACACTTCTCAAAATTTCGCAGTTTACCCCTGTTTGATGTCAAAAGTCTTTAAAGTCAAACCTTTTCTGTGAGTGTGTGTGTGTCAAAGGTCTCAAAACTCAGTATCGTATGAATTTTTGTAAATATAGTACTTGTAAACACTTTATGTAGTCTTTCCAAAGTACATGGAGTGACATTTACTTCCAAATAGCCCAATGGAAACCATTGTGGAACTACGTGAAATGAAAAGAGTGGTGCCCTGCTTCCAATGACGAAATTTGCAACATTAGATGACTGCAGAAAGACGTGTGTCATGGATTAAAACGATTGCTGTCAACACTGCATGCTGACTACTCAAATGTGAAATGGCAGTGTTTCGAAAAGCAGCACGTTATTACTTATACAAATATTGCACTTTTACAAGTTATAGCTAATAAAAAGTTGCAAAGCTATCGTAGAGACTTGCTAAAACCCACAACCATTTTCAGCCCCACAACCTCACAACCACCACAACCTCCACATCCTCACAACCTCACAACCACACAACCTCACAACCTCCACAACCTCCACAACCTCACAACCTCCACAACCTCACAACCTCACAACCTCACAACCTCCACAACCTCACAACCTCC
>JAQGAP010001266.1:0-21449 GCA_034697805.1 Orchesella bifasciata | reverse complement strand
TTTTGGAAGTTGGCTTTCCTTGTGCGCAGCATGTCACTTAAATATATCGCAAGTGATAATTTAACCAACACGTGACTGCCTTCTATCTTCCAAGCCTTGTAAAGAGCCTTTTCTTCATCTGAGTTTGGACCAGCCTTGTAGTCATTTGCTTTCCGGTCAAGTCGGTAACAGGTATACAAATGTATCCAGCATTCCACGTTGGTAGGCTGGATGGTTACAATCTCTTTTACAACAACTAATTGCTGATCTCGTAAGTGCCGAGCACCCAGGAAGAATGATTGCACAAATTTGATGGCGGTTTTTGCAGCATACGAAAAAGAATCTGGCTCATTAGAGCTGGTATTGTTGGTAATATACTCCTTCAATTTCAGTTCCTCGGCATTTTTCTCCTCATTCTCAAGCTCGAGCAACAATATACTTCGTTTCAGAGCAAGCAAACCACAGTAAACATGGATGAGCCCCTCCACTTGATCAATTGAAAGAGACTTATTCCCAAGACCAACCCTTATAAGTGCTGCAACGATTTTTAATTCCCTCTCTGCTTCAATCACATTCGTCTGCACAAGGTGACAAAATGCGAGGTGAAGCTGCTTAGAAACTGTTCCAAGGGGCCGCCATTGTAGATGCTCAACAAGACTGGGATAAATGGACGTTTCCGCCTTTTCCTTCGACACCAAGAGACGTGCTTCATCATAGCTTAGTGGGTTTGCATCCAGAATCCAGTTGAAGAAACAGCCCTTGTATTCGAGAAGAAATGGGTGAAATTTTGCAGTGTTCTCTGGCTCCTTTTGTGCGCTTGTGTCCGTCTTATCATCTTGAAGTTCTACTTCTACTTGACCTGTTTCCTTTGGCTTTGTTGATTCGGCATCTGATGCAACAGTCAAATTTTGCATTTTCAAGGCAACATCAGCCCTGTGTGAACCAATCAATAATTCATAATATTCAGAAATTGTATGCAAGTGCATAACTCTATTTATTTCATGTGGTATTAATCATCAATATCACTGTTTACGAATATAAATACTTACAAACAGTCAGAGTCACCACTGCCATCACAATTCGCTACTGCTTCAGCTTGACTTGGATCAGCAACAAGATTTTCCATAGCGGAAGTTATGGGAGGCGTCTCCTCATCCTTAATATCTGACGATGAGTTGGACTCCATAATTTGTTTACACGATACGAAAAAATGCTGTAAAGTATAAATACAATCGTATGACAACTTTGTCTTCTTATGTTTACTTTCCGAATTTATGTAAATCTCTTGAAACTTTCAGCTGCCACTAATTCTTGGCTGTATGATAACCATCACCAACCGAAAAGTGGACCATAACTACTTAATTCTTCATAAAGCCCAGCTGACATGTAGTATGCAAAAAACCGACAATAAATGAAGTGCAAATTGAGTAACTTACCAAATTATTCGAGTTTCGAAAGGTTTATCGTATCTCAATAGACTATATCACGTTCAAGCTTCACCAACCAAGAAGTACTTTCAGGAAACTTAAGAACTCACAATAAAACTCGGCAAAACTTTCACAGTGATTGAATTGATGCAGATTTTGTTTTTGATTGGGTTACACTGACATTCGTTCCGTTATTTACTCACACCAAACATCTACGTATAAATTGGAAACACAAAGAAAACAATAACATAAACACTTGGCAACTCCGTGGTGGACGACTGAATTATCTGCATGCGGCTTTTGCTCAGAATAAAAAGCAAAGCATGGAAAACGGTTTTGTTTGTGGAGTGAGCAAATATACACGTTCTTTTCTGACTCACCAATAAAAGATGTGGTCAGTCAGTGTGCTCGCATGTACTGCATGCAAGAGTTGAGGATGATATTGTTTTGCTGCATGTGTATACAACTCTGGAAATTGGGATATGAAATGCGAGTACACCATAATATTTCCATACATACACTACTAGTACCATACACTTATATGTACTCTTTAGCTGACACTGATTCTATGCTGTGGCTATTCACGGCTTACTTCAAGTAAAGCTCCTACTCAAAGCCGTGTAGTATTGTAAGCATGCTGGATTAACTTGTGGTGAGTGCTTTATTAACTTGCAACGAAGTTGGAAGTTTATCACTTTGCCTTTCATGTCTGTCCGTCAGTGCGTGTGTGTGTGAGAAGGGGGGAACGATAGCATGCGAACGCTTTGACCTTTTCAAATTCTGTTTTCCCCAATTGCTAAGTAAGGTTAAGACCTAAATCGTAAATGGGCCAAATCGAAGTGGCCAATCAGGCTCAAAAGTCATGACCTTTAGTTTTTCCAAGCGTAAGTTATACATTATGTTGTATCAGTCGAAACTAAGAACTAAAGGAGTTAATGTCATATTCATATGTGACTCAGGTTGACCTTTGACCTTAAGTGGGGGTCAAATTGAGTATTTCTCCTTCCTTTACATTCCAATTTTAAAAGTTGTGCTGTGGTGGAACGAGTTGTTCTACAGAGCTTTGTTGTGAAAGGTAGTAAAATTTATTTTTATGAAAATGGAAAATTTGTTCAGTAGCTCATTTTCAATTAACTATATGTATATGTATAATTTTATCAATGAAGAACTTAATATGACTTAAATGCCCTGGACATTTTGTATGACCAGCAGTACAACTACTGCCACCCAACAACATTGAACTAATTGTAAGTAAACTAACACTAGAATCTATCAAGTCGGTTCTTATGAAGTAATAAATTGATAATTCATAAAGCATACAAAATAGGATCTGGTCGGCCAAAATCAGGACTAGTGTCCCAACGGGCTAATTTGCGTAAATGCTCGAGATCGTAGAGAAGTAGCTGGACGTGTGTATCGTAATTAAAACTTAAACCCCACAGATCCAAATCTGACCACCAAATGGCTATAACAGAGTTCTAAAGCTGGTTTGAAGGCGACCCATAGGCTCGTTTTTAAATGACATGGCGTCTGATAAACGCACTGCTGCCAGGGCAAAAAGTTTTTCCAACAGAGCTTTCCTATTTGGACAGATTTCGATCAAAGGTTGGGGCAGTTTTCACACATGCATTTCTACTATACTTGTTGCATTTAATACTTGAAAAAAATACCCCATTGTAAGAATTTGGCTGTGACAAATCATGCAAGCGATATTACTGCCGACAAAACATATGGTTATTTCCTTTCGCAGCTTACGCAAACACCGTAATCTGGTGCATGATGAACTAAATAACTTCTTTAATTGCCCCAAATGCTTTTAAAATCGCAACAGAAGTTGGATGTGGACAAAAAACTGAACATGAAATGATGGTGAATAATAATATTTCCTACTACTTTTAATGTGGTTGGAAACAAATAGCGATTTTTGAGCTTACTTAAAACTATACTTAATGGGGATGGTTTAAGAATGAATGTTGGTTTATGATATGAGGTATGTTGCGTTCATGAAACAGTAAGTTTGTCCGATTTAAAAAAATTGTAATTTGAGCAACAAATTTAGTATCGTTGACGAATTGGAAAACAATCTGGATGTTGTTTTTATTATCCATGTGAATTGTTGTGTACAAATAAAAAAGTTGTAATTGTTTCGGACCAATGTCCTTGTTTGTTTAGCTTCATTTTTCCTATGTAAAAATTGTGATTTTCCAGAAGTTGAATAATTCTCTTACTCATTATGATTGAACGAATTTCCTTTCTCATTATGTATTCTCATATTCAGATGCTCATGAGTCCTTAATTCTCGATGTTTTCCATTTTATGCATTCACTATTGTATGTACAATTTATATGATGACAAATTCCGTATCAATTAACTAATGTATGTATCCAATTTTCAGTATAAATACGCGTTCATGCCTACACTCTAGGCTCTCAGTCCAAATCAAAGTCTTTGCGGTGCATTCTGCCAGTTTGACCATTGAATTTCTTCTTATCTTTTTCTCTAATAAAGCCCGCACCACTTCTATATTTTACTCTGCTGAAGCCTTGTGTACAATCTCTCTTTCTTTCCATCCAAACATACCTGTTACCTTGTTCAATTAACCTGCTCTCATGTCATCCTTAAAAATTCATAATATCATTCACTTCCTCACTTCCAACACTAATCCAATTTTAAAATGATTAGAAACTTGCAAAGTGTTGAATTAATATTTAAATTACATTCCTCAGAATGTGCACTACTTCCTTTGATCAATAATGCTTTGCTTGCGGACAACAATGTAAGTTATTTATTTGAATTTAGCAGTTAGTATTTCCATAAAACAGAGTATTGTAAACAGGTGATAAAATTAACATAAAAACAAAATTATTAACTATGAAATATTTTGCGTATTTGTTTTCTAACAAATTTAAAGTTACATTCTAAAACCGAATTTTTACAATATTCGTTTTGCTGACACCTTGTTAACTTGTGAACATGTATTTTGATACTCTCTGCTTTTTAGTCAAAAAGAAATATTTCATCGCAAGAAAACCAAACAAAGAGTTATATTTATACTCTATGGGAGTAACACAATATAAAGAAATTCATGATAACTACATTTAACTACATTTAAATTTAACTACATTAGAAACATTGTTCTGAAAACTGATTAATCCGCCTTCCTTAATTAAAAACCAACAAAATTATAATGGGCAACTTACTACTTTACTACCTGTTAAAAATTGAATGTTGAAACTCAATAGAAACATAAGAGCGCTAACAACTATCTAGGCCCAACATATTGGAATGTCTTCAGTTCTTTACTACATTGCTGCTGACCTCTCCTATATAAGTGCGTCGATACCCATTTTTCCTGCTGCCTGATTAAGATGTTCCAAATGTTTCTCAACATGGGAAGACCTAATGTTGTCGTTCTAACGTTAATGCATTTAAGAATTGGAAGAACTTGCCAAATATTTGATTGTTGCATGCACGGCATCTGCATATAGAACTTGATGACTGAAATCGCCGCATCCTTTTTTCCAAAGAAAATGCCCTTCTGCAAGGCAACATCAAGCTCAATCTCTTTGAGTTCTTTGCACTCAGCAATAAAATCAACTGTCTTGAGATGAAACGGGACTGAGAGTTTGATTTGTTTCAGCTTTGGTAGTTTCAACCGCAGCTTCTGTAGCATCTTATTGTTGTCATGAGCGTCATCCAACACGATGAATAAGTTTTCCAGAGTATTGCCGAACATCTCCAGAGTTTGGAAAATATTATCCACCTTTTCATCACATGGTATCGCAAGCTCAAGGATCTGGAGCGGCCGATTATTCAACCACCCCATTTCAACTTCAGAGCATTTTGGCAATATCAAATGCTCAAGATTTGGCAACTCGGCGTCCAGGATCGGACCCTGAATTTTTCTCTCATACGCTGCTGCCTGGAATGAAAACTTGCGTAGCTCCTTACTTTGAACCAGAATTCCAGCGGAAATAGAATATGGGACTTCTATCATTTCCAACACTCTCAGTTGCTTCATTTGTGGAAATGGCTTGGTTTCGAGAATAGATTGTTTTGGAGAATTATAACTAAATGATGTAAGCTTCAGTTTCAAAATTCTCAAATTAGGCATGAGAGAAAGAAACATGCGTAAATGTTGGGGTAACATAATGAAATCCTCTTTGGTCCTGCAAAACAGCTTCAGGTAACAACTCCAAATTTGGGAACCGAAGGATTCCAACAGCTCCTTGAAATCGACTCGGAGTCCCGTTATCAGGTCCGAGCTTGCAGTGAAAGACTCGGTGTATTTTATATATCGTGAAATGAAGGGATTACTATCCAGGGGAAACTTGGTGATGAAACTCCTCGGGGAGCACCCATTAATACTAAAGTTGTATTTATTACGCAGGAAACGTGTATCATCATTTCCGTATTTTTTTGGTAGAAGGCGAATGTCGTTAATACTGGGATGATTTCTGAGATAACTATCCACTGACTCTTTCCAAAAACGGGAGACAACTCGCAACTTGAAAATTTCATTTGGAGGTACATCCCTGTTGAGTACCTCCCTTATCATTATCTGTAGATGATTGGGCTTTAGATACTTAGCAAGTAGGGGAAACACCTGCAAAATATTAAAATTTTAAATATTTAGCTTTTTATCGAAATATTTCAAATATTTAGAACCGTGAAAAAAAAAACCGGAATTAAAAACCTCTGGCATGAGGAAGTTATTTCGCTTGGACTTCAGGAGGCCATTCCATGCTTGACATGTACGGAAACAAGTCGCTACATCAGATGCAGACTCCAAATGATCGAATATCATACCCCAAACCTGAAAAAGAGAGAGAGAGAAAATGATTCACTTACGATTAGACTGGGTTCACTTTATTATATTTGGGAATAATGTTCCATATATACGTACCTCCAAAGGAAAAATTTCTTCGGGATATTTGGGAGCTGAAACTTGTGGATCCATTATAGTCTTTATAATGTAGTTAGCACTTTCTAATTGGTAAGTAATAAGCAATATGAGTTCTTATATAATGCTGAGAACTTTCTACAGGGACCGTCTTTTCCACACCAAACCTGACTTGAGAGTGTGAGACATAGGTGCAGAATCTTCCTCCAATTCAAAATCTTCCTGTAGCGCATTTACATTAGTTACATGGCGAGAGGCCAAAATCTTCCTATGAAACCATGTTAGCCCCGAATTTCTTCCTGTAGCATCGCTACAGCGCTACAGACGATTCTGCAGGCCCGGTGTGAGATTGTAAAAGAAGAATCGAGTTCTCACCAAAAGCTGTCTGAAAGTATAGGAAATATATGGGTAGCTCAAATGCTCGATGTTTTTGTCTCAAGTCTCTCCCAGAGGCTCAAGCATGCGTTCAGAAAACAGGAAAATGCATAAGAACTCTCATTGTTTCATTGTACAATTCACGAACACTTGAGTGAATGTTAGGACCAGATATGGCAAATGTGTTCTAATGGAAACGTGGGCAGCCCGTTTCAACCATAGACGTAATATACAAACCAGAAAAGGTCTCCTATGCTGGAGATGGGAGATGATTGGTGACGGAAAGCCATTGACGACCGTCAGTTGAAATTTAGTTGAAATAGTGAACAATATTCCTATACAGCTTTTCATAATTTTGATGACCGTTACTGTTCACCGATCGGATGACGCTGTAGAAAATTTAAGTAGTCTAGGATATAAAGTTCACTATTCGATTTTTCCAGAATGATAAGATTGGGCTTTGTGGCTTCATTTCCTCAGATCTCAACCCGGGTTTTAATGGGCCTAGCCCACCTAGAATTTAGTGGGGTTTATGGGTAAAAACGGGTAATTACATAATAATAATGAATAAACAAATTGGAAAAACAAAGTTTGAATACACTCGTATACAATTTTGGTTTTTTATTACGAAACCGTAGCTTTAGTACAATGTAATATTCAACTTTACTTTGCGCTTATATACATCTTTATTATAAATGTATAACTGTTACAAAGAAGAACTTAATATGATTTAAATGCCCATGGCATCCAAACAACATTGAACTATTTGTAATTAAACTAACACTAGAATCTATCAAGTCATTTGTCATGATGTAATAAATTGATAATTCATAAAGCATACAAAACATAATATCGTTGACAAAGCAGTTTCTAGTTATGGTAACTAACTAAGTTATGCACTTTGACTCATTAAAGCTTATTCTTGATTTCATTTCATACGAAAATGCATAAATGACGCCGCAATGTGAAACAAATTATAAAACTATTGCTAAAAATTCAAACAAACTAACAGTCTTGGTTATTCTTGAAGATAATTTGATTTAATAGACTAGTTTGTCTATGTACTAGTACACTAACAGGAAACCGAAGGAACTGACGCGTAAACTCAGTTAGAGTATTTACGATGTATACGTTAATTAAAAGTAGTTATATTACTACCACGGCGATTGCTTCATGAAGATGGACCACCTCTGCCGCGATTGTTTGGTAAGAAGCCTCCTCTACCGCGATTGTTTGATGACAAGAAGCCTCCTCTACCCCGATTGTTTGATGAAAATGGGCCACTGCTACCTCTACTGCTCCCTCCACCTCTACCACCTCTACTGGTGTTTCCACGGCCAAATTCCATGTTTTGGCTCCCTTGAACTACTTCATTATTATCACGGCCCTGCCTCCACAAGTCAGGTCCATTGTTACCACGTCCACTGGAACTCTGTAATGGACCTGAGTTCATAATCAAAAGCACAATTAATTAGCATTGTATATAGACTAAAATGCAAACTTCAAGTAGTTTTTAGTTATACAAATATACGACTGTACCTCGTGAATTGCCTCTAAACGCACCACGACGGGCGAAAATTGATCCACTTTCAGAACTTTGCAACAGAGCTTCATTGAGGTACTGATACAACTTTTTACATGTTTCCATATCAAACCCTTTATCATTCCCGTCAGATCCCGTTGGCTTCATAATTATTTCATTTAACATGTAGTCACGTAAACTTGGTTGAGATAACAACTCCGAATTCCAATGATACCGTTTGGAGAGGAATGGAATTTTCTGCAAAAAAAACATAATTATAAACATAATTATAAACACCGTTAATAGCATTAATTTCCTTTGTAAGTGTCGTTATCAACGAAAATAACGAGTACAAACAAACTTTCCCCAACCGATTACTATGTCAATATGCGAGATACTAGTACAGTTATCCCGTAAAAATTAACTGACGTTACCTCCAAGTTTTCCTTGACAGCTTTCCCTTGGATGCGATGAGCAATAGTGAGTGCCAAAATAGCCCCTTCCTTTTCCCCAATCATGAATAAGAAAAACCCATGTGTAATGTAGAGGGAAGCCAACTGGTTTTCAGGCCATTTGTCCTTGTCCAAGTTTTTGAGGAGCAAGTCCATCAATTCCTCCCGTTTTTCTTTGTCATTGGGATTGCTCATGAGCATTTGTACAGTATCAATAAGAGCTGGGAAATTCCTTTGATCTACCACAAAAGCTTGGCGCACATGGACCAACGCTTCATCAACTGAAGATCCAAGTTTCAACTTCAGCAATCCCAACTTGTGGCCAGCCGAGCTACAATTGGGATTCATGAGGATTGCATTTTCAAGACATCTCTTTGCAGTAAGATCCTCTCGAAAGTTGTAGGGTAGTCCACTCGAAAAAATATCCGCCATGCATACATTAGTCCTCACGCATCCGACCATGCCCGCAACTTCCAAGACGTGCCTGTAATACAATTAAGTAAATCATCAACTTTTTCAATTATCATGCTTTAATTTTATACTTTAATTCATTTAATCTTACTCGGCCAGCTCTTGTATGGCTTCCACAACTTCATCCAATGCATGATACACAGCGACCTCGTGCAAAACAACCCATCCTCCTTTTTGGAAGTTGGCTTTCCTTGTGCGCAGCATGTCACTTAAATATATCGCAAGTGATAATTTAACCAACACGTGACTACCTTCTATCTTCCAAGCTCTGTAAAGAGCATTCTCCTCATCTGCGTTTGGGCCAGCCTTGTAATCATTTGCTTTCCGGTCAAGTCGGTAACAGGTATACAAATATATCCAGCATTCCACGTTGGTAGGCTGGATGGTTACAATCTCTTTTACAACAACTAATTGCTGATCTCGTGAGCGCCGAGCACCCAAGAAGAATGATTGAACAAATTTGATGGCGGTTTTTGCAGCATTCGAAAAACACTCTGGCTCATTAGAGCGAGTACGGTTGGCAATATACTCCTTCAATTTCAGTTCCTCCGCATTTTTCTCTTCATTCTCGAGCTCGAGCAACAAAATACTTTGTTTCAGAGCAAGCAATCCACAGTAAACATGGGTGAGTCCCTCCACGTGATCAACTGAAAGATACTTATTCCCAGCACCAAAACCTATAAGTGCTGCTACGATTTTTAATTCCCTCTCTGCTTCAATCAAATTCTTCTGCACAAGGTGACAAAATGCAAGGTGAAGCTGCTGGGAAACTGTTCCAAGGGGCCGCCATTGGATATGCTTAACAAGACTAGGATGAATGGATGCTTCTGCCTTTTCTTTTGACACCAAGAGACCTGCTTCGTCATAGGTTAGTGGGTTTGCGTTCAGGATCCAGTTGAAGAAACAGCCCTTGTATTCGAGAAGAAATGGGTGAAATTTTGCAGTGTTCTCTGGCTCCTTTTGTGCGCTTGCATCCTCCTTATCATCATCAAGCTCTACTTCTACTTGGCCTGTTTCCTTTGGCTTCGTTGCTTTGGAATCTGATGCAACAGCTAAATTTTGCATTTTCAAGGCAACTTCAGCCCTGTGTGAAACAATCAATAATTCATAATATTCAGAAATTGTATGCAAGCGCATAACTTTATTTATTTCATGTGGTATTAATCATCAATATCACTGTTTACGAATATAAATACTTACAAACAGTCTGAGTCACCGCTGCCATCACAATTCGCTACTGCTTCAGCTTGACTTGGATCAGCAACAAGATTTTCCATAGCGGAAGTTATGGGAGGCGTCTCCTCATCCTTAATATCTGACGATGAGTTGGACTCCATAATTTGTTTACACGATACGAAGAAATGCTGTAAAGTATAAATACAATCGTGTGAGAGCTTTGTCTTCTAATGTTTACTCTCCCTAAACGAATTTATGCCAATCTCTTGAAAGTTTCAGTTTGCACTAATTGTTGGCTGTATGATAATCATCACCAACCAAAATGTTATGATTTATGCAAAAATGAATAAAGTAGAAATGCAGTAACTCACCAAATTCTTCGAATTTCAGAAACTCTAATCGTATCTTAATAGACCATATCACATTCAGCAACCAAAAAAGTACTTTCAGGACTCGTAAAAACTCACAATAAAACTTGGCAACAGTTCCTCACAGTGATTGAATTGATACAGAATTCAGTTTTTGATTGGGCTACACTGACATTCGTATCTCGTTATTTACTCACAACAACCATCTAGTTGGACATACAAATAGGGAACGGGACGACAAAACATAACATAACCACTTGCTAAACCAGTGGTGGACGACTGAATTATCTGCATGCTGCTCTTGCTCAGGATAAAAAGCAAGGCATGGAAAACGTTTTCTCTTGTGGAGTGAGCATAGGCGCACGTTTCTTAGCTGGTTCGCAAATAAAAGATATGGTCATTCACGATAGCACGCGTGCATCTACTGCATGCAAGTGGTGTACTATGCAGATAACGTTTTGCAGCATGGTGTATGTGACTCTAGAAATTGGGATGTGAAATGCGAGTACACCATAGGCATATCGCATATTCATACATACATTACTATTACCATACACTTATATGTACGCTTTAGCTGATCCCATGCCGTGGCTATCCAATTTGCTTCAAGAGATGCTCCTACTCAGAGCCGTGTAGTGCTGTAAGTATGCTGAATTAACTTGTGGTGAGTGCTTTATTTGAGTATAAAACTTCTTCAAAGCTAATATCACGTACGTCCAATGCTTAACTTAACAACACAAACGTTTTTAGCCTACGACTACGCCCAAATGATAGGAGCAACAGCAAACCAACAAATTCATAACGAACGACAGTTTACAACGTATATCTAAAAGTAAAACTCCTTCTTCAACTGGAACCATGCTGCAAGATCATTTTATTATTGCATACGAATATTTCATGTTTTTAAGGCTTGCATCTTAACAAAACCCTCATACCGCTGGTGAAAGAAGCAGTGTTCAGATTGGACATTGGAGAAAAAGTCTTGAGAATATGCAAATGCATACTTAAGAAAACCTATGCAAATGTGTTTTCGTTTCTTCTTCATCTTCTTCAACCAAGGACGTGCTGCCCAAATGACTACTCAACGTACGTATTTACTCCAAGCCAAACGCCCAAGTGGCACTTTACAAAGGTATCTCCAGTTACGCTAATTTTAAAATACTGATAATTGAGTTGACGGAAAGCAAATGAAGTCCTATGTAAAACACACTTTAGTGTGCTCTATTCCAAGAACTTCCAGCACGGAGATTGAAAAACGGACCCACATCAATCATTTTGTCTCGCAGTAATTGATTAAGAATGTTTCCGGTGTGGCAATCAACCTTTCAATCCATCTTTACAGCCGCAAGACATCATGCCGTAAGTGCATGCAGGTAGGTTTAATGCTAACAGTTGACATGAACTCATGAAGTATATGCAGTACCCTTCATTTTCCTTTCATTCCAAAATTCTACTGCTTTATCTTTTTTTACGTTTCCGTTGCTGGATATAGCCAGCAATGGGTTCGTCAACGCACATACTCTGGGATTAGAGAACAAATTATTTGCATAAAGCATTTTATAGACGCATGTTTTTTTGCATTCGCAGTTTCTAAGTTATCTGCTAGCTGTTTTGCATTTTGATGGAAGCATTATCAAGTAAGCTTTTTGGCAGATTATCCAGAGTTCAGCGATTGAATTTGCTGGTCGATTTTGCAATGTTGAACGTGAACTTGAAATACGACGACGGGTATAGAAAACTGACGAGTGTCTGTGAATTAGACGCATTAATCGTGTATTGGGAAGTAGTTCAACAATTACGATTAAGTATTTTGGATCCTTGTGTTTTCGTGTAGTTTTGGTAAGTCATACTGATTGTGTTCTGCTGTTTTTAAACCCAGCATCATTCTATAGAAATGCTGATTTGTTAATGGGTGTTTCAGCAGAAGCTTGCCTTGTTTGTATGGAATGGCATATTCTTTAGCGTACTACACATATTTGGTTGGATTTGTGATGATGTGTAAAAATCGTTGTGTATGAATTGTAGCTTCTGAAACATCATGCGTGAGCGAACCCGGGATAGGAAGTCATTCAGAAAATCTGTTTCGGATCAACATAGGAAGATGCTGTTAGAAATTTGGGAGGGACCAAATTTTGACTTCCTAACTAGAGTTTCAGAGCAGTAAGAGCTGTAACTATGTAGCAATTATTTATTAGTTTATTAATATTTTAACTTTCTAGCTAACTAAAATGTTGTTTCATTCATTTATTTATAGCAAAATACAACGTCAGCGATGGGTCAGGGCACACATAGCGTTATGCTCAAAGGCCAACGAATCAGTTCTAATGACAACGGCTGAACAGCCGGCTGGACAGCAGTGATGTGTGAAAATACACGGAATTATATGACTTGCAAAATAGTATTTTTTGGTTAGGAAAATATCGGTTGTAATATGTTTCGACAATTTCGCTACTAACATAACATGACAAAACTTTTGAGTAGCTGTAAGTTGCGGAGTTGTACGGTGAATGAAACGCATAGTAGTAGTGAAGCTTTATTAAAATTAATGATATAGACGATTATTTGAGTACCAATGCCAATGATTTATTTTTTAAACTATTTTGCATATTACTATAATAAGGATGGTTAATTTGACATCTCATTTCGGTTGCATTCAAACCAAGTTGTCAGACAAACTCAGGCAAAGATTGTAACCCGCATAAATATGCCTTTCTGCATAGTGAAAGTTTAAGTAAAAACGAACAGGGTTTCATTTAAAATTGCCTTCGGAACCAGTGCAATTGAAAGTTTATGATGTGAAGGAATGTTGCACCTCTATATTCTCGCAGTTTAAAAATTAACGTACTAAAGAATTGCGTAAGTAGTTGATTTGTTTATTTTTGTAATTGAAGATTACTAAAAATCAAAGGCAGAGTGATACTTTAAAAATTGGGGCAGTGTGAGAATTCGTTAAATTATGGTAATAAATTACTTAACACTACGTAGTCTATCATTCTTAAGAGAAATGAAGTGATAACAAGATAGCAATTGCATTATTTCATTCATCTATCTATTTATTACAAAGTTAATAATATTTTTATTAAATAAGAGACCAATATACAAAAACTGCTTTAAAGTTCATTTCACTAATTGTAAGCCCCTTTTTAACAGAACTCACACAAGTTGAAGTTTTCATTTCCAATATGCTGTCCGAATAGAGTTTAATCTAGCCATTGACAATAATCGATATCAAATATCACATTTCTTTCTGTCTGATCAACAATGTTTCATTCTGAATTACTGCAAAGAGCTCCGCTTGCCAAGCCAGCGTTTGAGCAACTACCACATCTGGAAAAAATGCTTTTCTGGCATGACCACAACATGCCTGATGAAGACATCGTAGAAAGATTATTACAAATTCCGCTTTTGTCGCTGTCGAGATATTCTAGCATACAGGAAGTAATTCTAAGCTGCATTTATTATTTATCATTGACCATTTATAAAACGCCCATTTACGTATGGTTCTGTTCTAAGACTTTTACCACACGTTAATATTATTTTCTTCCTGGTTCACTCAAGGATAATAGTTGACGGTTATTGTTGATATTCCTGTGCAATTCAAAACGAGGGCAATAAAAGAATGACCTTTTTAGTATTCATGTTTTCGTTAGTCACTCACTGTTAACATTTTGTCATGTCATCAAATCAATCCATATTCTTAACGCCTCAAAACAAACAAATAAAATTGAATTTACAGAGTATACATGTTATCCTAAAAGTAATGAATACAAAACCATGCTATATCATAAACTTCGAAGGACCAAAATAGTATTTCTCCTCATGTATAATATTTTGTATGAGCCCTTGTTAACTTCCAATACCTTTGTTTTGAGCCTTTTTATTTGAAGGACGAATAAAAGTCCCGTTATATTCATCCTGTATGTATGAGCTGAGTGTTAAATTCTGTCAAATATATATTGAAAACAAAGCAACCATTGTTTTCTCCAATGGTTAAGATTTAAGGGGTCACCAGGCCGGCAATTGTCAAAGCTACGCAGCTGCATTCTAAACATCATAAATACGAAATAAAAATGTTTCAAATGTTTTAACTAAATCAGATAACCTCTACAAAAAAATGGTCTATGAACATGAAATGTATTTCGTTGTTCACTCAGGGTGGAATTCTAATTAAGCTGACAGAAGTGGCAGACAGTTGTGAATACAAGCATTACATAATGAACCTCTTGCTTTACTAACCAACGAGAGAAAGTTAAAAAAATATGTTGTATTCCTCGTTTGCGTACATAGGTGCTCCCATCAAACTTAAGAAAGTAGACGACTGTGTTGTTGAATGTAATTTGGAAAGTCTGAAGACAATAGCTTACTAACAAGTTTTATTATCAAGTTATACTGACATCATTCAATTTTTAAGAAGCAGAATACAACCTTCAGCATAAGTTATGAAAGTTTGGTCATTAAGTAAGGGCCGTTCACAAATTTAACAAATGGAAATATTTGGACCTTACTTTTTTGTGAACTAAGTCTAGTCCGACTCAAAACCAAACAAAATATTGGTGTATATAATCGTTACACACATACAGGAAATACAAGGAAAGTTTTTATTCTCAGGAGCACTTTTCGGTTTACTAGCTAAGGCTATTCATCTGAGAGTTACAAAGGGGTACAATATTATATCTGCTAGACTCACCCGCAACGAGAACTACGAATACGAACAACAACCAACTCACATCATTGACAATTCCAAACCTACCCACTTACAATCTACCCATTTATTCTGCATTCGAGCTTGAGTTTTAGCTTAGCTTTTCTTAGGGTTTGTTTTTAGACTGGTGAAACGTCTTCATCTCCCTTTTTCATTCTTTCTTTGTCTTGACAAAGATAGCACGGCTACAACCTTAACAATTAAGGAAGAATCAGAACTTTCTGAGTGTCAGTGATAAAGTTCGTATTTAATTAAATGTTTTTATAATCGTGTGTGAATCCAATAAACTATAATTTTTAATACTAATTAAGTAATCCAAAACTTTATAAGCAACATAGGGTTTGTTGTAATTCCGAAATCATTACAACCTGTATACAAAACTCAATAGTCCACATTGAATATATAAAGTTTAGAAGTGGGCGACAGTTACAAAAGTGTGACAAATGCATTTCTTGTAAAAACGACTAATTTCCGGTCTCTGTAATTCATACAGGTTCGAATTTTTGCAATTTAAAATGGTGAAGGAGACAGAATATTATGAGCGACTTCGTGTTTCCCCTGACTGTACTCAAGAAGAAATAAAGCAGAGTTGGTTAAAAATTGTTAGGCTACAGCATCCGGACCAGATAGATATAATGAAAAAGGTTGGTTTCCAAAATTTAACGAGTATATACAATTCAAATTTTGAAGTCAAACCAAAGTCAGTTTTAACTCTAAAGCGAATTATATTCCTTTTTATTGTAGTTCGGAGGGATTGTTAAAGCCCATAGCGTACTCTGCGATCCAGAAAAGCGTCAAATTTACGACAAGTATGGCAAACTGACCACCGAACATATAATGAGAATACCGGCTATAAAAGCTGTTGCATTTGTGACTACAGATGAAATTCAACGTGGTAAAACGAAGACCTACAAAGTGGAAAAATTTGCAAAATGCAATTTCTGCCATGGTAAGTTATAGATTTTTAAAAAACATATATCAGTTAGAATCAAATAAATTCATTCGTCGAAGTGGAAGCTTGCAATATAATTTTTCAAAAAAATATTATTATATGAAGGAACTGGGCTAAAAAAACACAAATGTCAGAGTTGCCACGGAGTTGGCCAGTTCATCCGTCACAAGATCGAAAATAAGCAAGTAGAGACATCCCGTAAAGTATGTGATCAGTGTTCAGGAGCCGGTCAGATTAAATCTAACAGCGCATGTGAACACTGCCAGGGAGAACGAGTTGTGAAATGCTTTTCAAATTTAATTGATATAAAGCTAAGCAGCAACATGAGGCCTGGGGGAACGGCAATTTTGGAACATTGCGGAAACGAATGGGAAGGATATGAGAATGGACATATTGAAGTTACAATTGAAGTTCAGTACGAGGAATTTCCTGTTGATGAAGGAGATTCGAATGCTGTGCTGGTTTCAAGTGATCATGGTAATGATGATGAAGGCATGGGTAAGAATGCAGTTCTTTTTAACTTCCATTCTTTTTCCAATTAAATCGGAAGTGTAGAGTATGGCTGAGTCCCATATATCTTTGTGTCGGTGTTGGGTGAGGGGTATCCTGACACAAACACAAACTAAAGTGTGTCTGACAACTATTTCTAGTTGTACAAACAATGCAGAGAAACTTGAAGCACTCGTTAAATGTTTCGTTTCGTGATATTGCATGGAAACAAATGTTAAATCGTTTTTTTATAATTTCAAACAGAACGCAACAATGAAGAAGAAATACGTCACGAGCGAGCCGATGAACTGGGTTATGATGGAAACCAAGAAAGGGAGGCGGAATCTGGCAGTGCCCAGATTTCGATTGTAGATTCACGAAGCCTAGAACGATTGGCTGTTTTAAGCCCTCTAACATACCGATCAACCGTCAAGGAACTGTCCACTATTCAGTCGGAAATAGCTTCAGCTAAAACCTCGACTTCATTTTCACAACAATTCAACTCATCTGACGACTCGGAGGACCAAGATTCTGATATAGAAGTTGCTTCAAAAAAACCAACATCGCCTAATAAATCATTTCCCGGAAGGGTCCGCACGTCAAAGGGTCACACTTCAAAGGTAAGGTCGAAGTTTAACATGAAAATTTTGTGGCAACGGCATGCTTTTATTATGTATGTTTTGTTATTACTTAGGCTAACATCAATGCCATTTGTCGTGACCGAGAATTAACCAGTAGCAATCTCGCAAGCCATGGGCCTGTCGCTGCAACAACTGCTGAAGGTGAAAGCAGTGGAAAATCGGGCACTGGAAAACGAAATCGACAAAACCTACCAGCGTTCGCACTGGGAAGAAATGAAGAGAATTCAAGAGGTTTCGATTCTCCTACAAGTCAGGTACATTCGTTATGGGGTGCATACAAAATATAAATAGCTCAATGTTCAATGTGAAGAAGATTATCATCACTAAGTTGTGAGGGATTATAACATTTCACATTTACTCTTTTGCGTATTAAGGAAGTTGAACAAGAACAACAAGAAGATCGAAATCCCTCAGAGGGAGAAAGTGGCAAGAAGTGGGCTGGTAGGTTGAGGTAAGTTATATACCTAGTTTTATACATTATCAGCAGTTAATCATGAAATTCAAAAGGTTTGGACTCATTAAGGCGTTTAGATTAATATTAACCATGATCTAGCTTTTGTCTTCAGACTTCGTTGTCTAATACATTTCTATCTTTCTCCTTCCACTAGATTAAGAAGTTGGTTAGTATTATCTTCCACAAAATGTATGCCTACATTCTTGCTAAACATTTATTTACAATTTTATTCAAAAGGGCCAGAGATGCAAGTCCTGACATGACGCGCAAAGTTGTTAAACTAACTCGTCGTAAAAACCATGCAGAAGTCTCTGATGCTGCTAATCAGCCCTCCAGCCAGAAAAAAAGCAAAAAAATGGATCCAGCTAATTCATCTTGATTACCAAACCGAGCGTCAGCTAGATTCATTCGTACACAAACCATCAATCCTCTGAGGGAAAATACCTAATACCATAAAAATGCACCATCCTGAAGTTGCTTCCAAAACCTCATGTACATATAAGTACTTGTCAAACAACAAAGCACGTGAATAATTTAACAAACGATGAAATAGATTATGAGAATTTTTATAGTTGCGTAACTACAACATTTCTAGAAAACTCATACAAATCATTGTTACATTTGTACTTTTTAGTTAATTTACTATATACTAACTTACTTAAAATTGAATCAATACAAATACCTACTAACTCTTTTTTTTTGCTTAATATGAAAAATGTTGCTTGTAATGTTTTACTTGTGTTATAATAAATACATTTACAAACTACTTCAACAGGTGCTTTTCAAACAATTGATACCCCTTTGGAAAACGAAACTGGTTCCGAAACGAATGACATATAATGAGAAGTAGGGTTAACAGTGCATTTGTTTTGTTAACTATGCATTCTGGTAGAAAAGTGGTTTATGAACATGAAATCATGAAGAGTATAAGACAAAACATGGTGGAATTCCATTTAAGTTGATAATAGTCGATACACGCATAACGTGATCAACATCTTGCATCACTAACCAACCAAAATCGGTATTTTAGAAAGATGTATTGATCGTTTTGAGTTATTTTTATTCATCATAGCTGCACCACCTAAACCGAAGTAGTAGAACTATTGTATTTTCGAATGTGCTTTGGAAAGTCTGAAGACAATAGCTTGCTTTCATCATTCAATTGGAATCTTTACGGGCACATAACCCTGGCTTTTTATTAATTTTTATTCAGCCAAATATATGTACATTTCAATATTTATATATCGGTAACTACCTCACTCATAAAATTTCGGTCATTAAGAGTTTCTTTCACGCAGATAGGTAAATATTTTGAAGTCCTCCAATGAAATTTCTTCATTATTATTTTCATTCTTCGTCCAGGCCGGCCTAAGTTATAAACACGCTAATGTAATTGTTGATGTACATAGTCCCAAGTATATAAAGCAAACTTTTCTTTATGAGTAGCACTATCAAGCTTAAGTAAGGCTTGACATCAATGAGAGCTACAATCTACAATACAATACAATATAGTGTACTATACCCACACACAACTAGAGGTGTAGGAATACAAACGGCAAGCTCATCGTCGTGCACAAATCACAACCTGCCAATATACATTAATACATTATTTTGCATTGCAGTCACAACTTGTGGTGTAATTTGAAAACCTTTATCACACTTCTTCATTTTTTTCTCGGCTCGTGGAAAAGCAAAGCACGGCCACGTACCACACCACCAGAACTTTCATGGTATCAGCATAAAGTGTAGTTTCGACTGCTTTTTAATGTTTTTTATTATAGACTCTGATTTTTTAAAACCATTCTGTTTTAATTCGAAGAAATCGTTTTTATATTTATTACAATTCAGTTAAAATGTTGATCTGAACTAAGCTGTCATCTAAACCCAAAGAAAAACAGCTACTACTACTTGAAACTACGTACCAAACAGCAAAATTATATGTGTTGGTTTATAAAAGTTTTTGTAATTATTTTAACCGTTTTAAAATTATAGTTTACTATCAGTACAACATATTTAATATTTAGAATTGGGTGGCAGATAGAAGAAAGTTAATGCAGCTAGAATTTGCTGTATGCAATTAATGTAGAAAAGACGTAAACTGATTCAGAGTACTTATTTGTGAAGTAAGGCCAATTTAACGACATCTTTAAAATGGTGAAGGAGACAGAATATTATGAGCGACTTCGTGTTTCGCCTGAGTCTCCGTGTACACCAGAAGAATTGACGCGGAGCTGGATGCAAATTGCTCGGGAAAAGAATCCGAACATGATAGGAGATTTGAGGACAGAAAAGGTTGGTTTCCCAAACAAGTACATACAATTTCAGTTTTGAGGTCAAGCCAAAGCAAGTTTAAACTCTAAGGCGAATTATATTCTTTTCTATTCTAGCTCAAAAAGATTGCAGAAGCATACCAAGTACTCAAAGACCCATACAAGCGTGAAATTTACGACCAATTTGGGAAAGAGGCTTTTGAAACTAGGTCAAATGCAACAAAAAAGAGAGCTAATCCAATATCATATACGTTACATGTGACTATGGAGGAGTTGCAACAGGGAGTAACAAAATCCTTCATGATTCCAACGTGTAAAATCTGCAGAGATTGCGATGGTGAAATAATTTATTGATTTATTAATAAATAGCTTGTATGGAACCAAAATTAATAATGTCTGGAAATGTAATTAGATTTCGTATTGTTATGACAATCTGCAGGAACTGGCATCCTACAACAGGCTTCGATTTGTATGGTTTGTTATGGTATTGGCTCTTCTACGAACAGACGAATTCATCCGCGAAACCGTATAAAGATCCGGTGTGCTCCTTGTTTAGGAACAGGACGCGTAACAACTTACAGTTGTGAACAGTGTAAAGGGGTGGGGGTTAAGATATCTAGGAATCTTGAGCGAGTTACCCTTACCAGATTTATGCAAAATGGACAAAGAATTGTTGTTAAAAACTATGGGAATGAATTTCCTGGAGTTGAACGGGGACATGTGGAATTAACAATTCACATTCGTGCAGGTGTTGCTAGGTAAGCATAAACTATAGTTTGTCGTTATTCGTGTAACGTTACTGCTCAAGATATATTTTTCCTATTGGCATTAATAAATGATAATAATGAATAATAATAATAATTTGTATGCTGTTTGATGATTCCTTCTTTCTCCATCATTTCTGTAGTAATGAACGAGCAGTTAACGAACCGAAGGAAGTCATACAATTAGATTCAAGTAGCAGTTCCGATGAGGATGAAAGAAACAGTAAGTTTTTTTAAAACCTTCATTGAGCGTTTAATTTTCTAATGAAAACTTGGAGTAAAGCTTGTTGCTCATATGATAAATTGGTATTGAGCATACACAAGAATCTGGTGCACTTATGAGTGCCAATGTTTTTTATTGATACCGATTGTATGAAAAAGTTTCGTGAACTGAAATTCCTGTATTTATATTTACATTTATTGCTGTTTTTTTCTAGCGGAACGTGAAAATGAAGGACAAATGCAACACAAGAGAGTAGAGAAACGTAAAAGCTCGTCAAATGA
>JAQGAP010001265.1:0-21450 GCA_034697805.1 Orchesella bifasciata | reverse complement strand
ATAGGTCAGACGTACAGACATTTCTTTAAAGTCATGCTGATCGTCTCTCACACTATAAAGTATTCTTGCGATCTCCTTTACTTGTTTATGAAGCAATTCAGGTCTGTTATTTTTGGAAAAGACACTGAATTCCAGTTCATCAAGTCTTTTGTTAACCTTGACCTAGTCATCTTCAAGTGCATGGATTTTTTAGATTGCATATCCTCCTAGTTTACTGACTGCTACTACAAGCAGGAGTACTCCACCAACAAATACAAACCTTTCTTTCCGAATATGTCTCTCAACATCATTTTTCCTTTTTGTCTTCTGAGGCATAATGTGGCATATCATTTCTAATTCGTTAAAAAAAGAACATGCCATTTTTATTTACAGATTCACTAATGCAATTTTAAGATTTCACCTGGTAAGCCATTCATTGAGAGTAGTTCACAAGGGGAAACGAGATTCATGCTAACGTTTAACAGTTGTGTATCCTTGAGTAACTGGAAAAGAGCTACGTCTCCACATAACGGGTTGTCCAACGCTGTGCTGTTGAGTCTGCCTTCCTTGACAGAGTGACATTAGCAGCATCAGCATAAATGGGAACACTGTTTTTTTCGGACCAACCATCACACTTTTTACAGTGGGCTCTGGTCGTTTGTGAGCTTTTCGCTTATCTTTGACCCCAAGCAACTCTCGCTGGTTGTCACTGCCAATCACTAGCTGGTTGTTTCATGAAGAAGCTTAAATACAGCAACACATAAATTGAGACGATTTGTATTATTGTGTAGTCATATTTTCTTTTTTCATTTACGTGTAGTAACTTAGTAAATTTATGTGCATATAAACAACGTGGTTGCACTGCTGCTGCTTCCCGTTAGTTTTTGGAGCAGAGTGGGAATGTTTTGAAATGGTCATTTACGCTGACCGCATCACATTTTTTAGCTTCGAATAAATGATTGATTACTCGCTTTTGGTATTTGACCGCCAATGAAAGCTTAACGGAAGATTTGTAGGAGATCACTTTTTATTTATATGCCTTTCATATTTCAATATGTCTAAACTGTGATGTACGTACTTAATGTACTTAAATCGTACATGCCCACCAAATTTTCGGAAGCCACTGGGCTTTTCTCTCCAATCGTGAAGTATTTCAAGGCCTTTCTAAATGAGTGTACGACGAAGATCATTGCTTCTGTTTCAGAAACTCTGGAAGAAGCTCCAGAAGATTACAAACCGTAGGATTCATAATAAAATCGATTTCATGCATCATCGTTATTCCTTTTCATATTTGCAAGCGGGATTGCCTTCTGTACAAAAGTTTCTCACAAACTTGTTAATATAAGCTCTAGGTAGCTCTCATAATGCTTATACATGTTGAATGCTACTACTTATACTTAACAAAAGAGTTACTCAAATTTTGTATTCATACTACTTAATCAGGTTAGTAACATAATTAGGGTTGAGGGCCGAAATGGCACACATAAGTAAATTGAAATCCAAGTTAGGCATCTCTGAATTTTACTGGGTGGCAGTAATGTTAATTGCATAGGTGCGTAATAGTGAAATGCTCTGAGCAAGACTCTGAGCGAGAGTGAAAGTTGCTGCTAGGCCAGATTGGTGAGTTACCGCTAATAAATCAAAAAGAGAGATATGACACTTCCGCAGATAATTTCTTCAGTGGGGCATAATAAACAGTTCACAAAAATGTTCATAGTGGTTGGTACAGGAATTTGCACTGGGTGGTTTCTCAATGGAGTCCGGAGTAAAAAAAGTCGGTGCTGAAGACCCCTTCGAGTGACTGTTTTCTAGTAAATGGTTCAGCTTTTTACATACCGACCCGTGTTGGTGTAAATTTTTGCATATATTTGTCACCAGCACTACACGCTGAAACTCTGAACTAATATCAAAAATGTTATCTGACAGCTGCCCCTACTTAAGACAATCTGTCATTGCCCTTGCTCGGTTTCTACAAAACTAATATGTTATGAAAATCTTCTCCACGATAAGCACAGCAAAGTGTAGCTCTAGTATTCTCACACTGAGAGGAAAAGTTTGGTTAAAACCACAGTGAGTGCAAGTATGGAAAAGCATGCTAAGTGCAAACTCATTTAAATTAGCTGTGGAAGCGAGAGCGTTTGCTGAGACCAGCTACTTGCTGTGGCTCTCTAGCTTCAAAATAAACCCGTCTCCTGTTATAGTAAGCCTGATCCGTTCCCATCTAGGGAGCATATGGTGGAAGCTCAATCAACTGTTCATCCATCCAGTAAATATATTCTGAAAGCTCATGAGTAGATGGGGCAGCACTATTAAGATAATGACATTGATCGCTTTTATGATGTCAATGCTCTTGGTATATGTAGGTTATGCCTTGGGGTTCTTACAAACAATAATCGGCAATTTTGGCTAGTGGTTGTTTGAAGAAGTTTGTAATTACTACCACCACTTCTTGTTGGAAGGGGCGTTTTCGATAATGAAAGTCGCAGCTAAAAACTAACCCTCATCACCGATGTTGTCGGCGAGAACCTCGATCAAATGAAGTACTACTAATAATGTTTTTAAAAAAATAGTTTCGTAAAAATACTCCCCGTTCGAACGGGGAGTCTTCATGTTTGGAAAATTTTTGTAACGTCGAGAAAGTTAGCGGGAATTGCAGAATTTCAATACATTTTTTAATGAAACGTATTACATAGATCAAATTGCAGCTATTTTAGAAGCTCTGGTGGAGGCTGCTAATCTTCCAGAGGAAGAAAACCCGTAGAATTGTCATAAAATCGTCTTTATGAATCATGATTGTTATTCTTTTTCATATTTACAGTAAGATTCAAATGTATGGAAAATACGATTGTTATTATGATGTCTCAAGTATCCGCACACGAGTGAATATCCCTCTGCAATTCGTGAATCAGCTCGTTTTGACCGGCGAAAAAATTAAGTAACGTAGACGTCATAGAGCTGTAAAAATTGGCTGACTGTCTGTATCCTGCAAAGATTTCAGTTGGCAACTAATTTTTTTGGAATGGACTCGGTCAAAAATTTTTGATTACGGAATCGAGTCAAAATTCTCAATCTTTGGTTGCAAATATTAATGTGATAATGTCGTCGCAGTAGTTTGACAGTTATTTTGATAGCGATTACGTCACCGTATTAAGTTTATCTCTGTAAGTTTATATCCCTCATTGTTTCAAAAACTGTAAATATTAATTGAAACAATGAATGCAACAGTGAGTAGCCTGTCCAAGGAGTACAGGATGAATTTCCAAATAATTAGAAAAAAATTTAAATCTCCTGATAAATATAAAGCAGCTTTTAAGAGTTCACAGATACTTGAAAAACAATGGACTCATTCCCAGCTGCAGTTAATAATAATTTTACGTTGCTCTTTACTTGTAGTTACAAATATAAGATTGGTAGGACTGCATTGCCAAATACCACATGCCAATATGCATGCCACACAAATTAATTTAAATAAAAACACATCAATTCTAAAAGATATTAAACGGTTAAATAAGACAACTTAGCATTAACTTAGACGAATTTTTGGAATATTTCTTCAATGATAGGCCCATAAAAAAACAAATGGTAGCCAGATTGTATGTTTCTAGGATGGGGAAATTTTTTTTTGTCAGTTTTAAAAACCATTTTCTGAAGTGCTATCTCCACTAACGTGTCAATGTTTTAATTAGCACCATGACGCAATTGGTTTTGGGAAAAAATTTTGTTTCCATTAACTCCGGATACTGCGATGAAGTTACGGAAAGTATTTGGAGACAATTTTTTAGACAACTTTTCAAAGTCATTTATAGAAATTCATTTTTTTAAATTTTTTAACGTATTTACTTTTTTGTGCTTTATTTAATTATACATATTTTGGGTCTTATATCGTTACTGATTCTATTGTACATTCCATGATATGAAAAAGCCCCCCTAAAACGAGGCTCTTTTTTACTAAACATTCAGTTTACTGAGATTGGAGGATTGTATTTTCACCAGGCCAATATAGGCGTGAATCAGCACCGTTTTGTTTCTATGACACTGTCAGAGTCATAGAATTTTCGATTCTCCATTCGAACACAGAATTTCTTTAATGTTACATTTTTCTAAATCAGCATAGACAAAGATGTTCAAGTTTCAAAGATAACCCTAAAATCCCATTTGTATTCAGAAATTAGGGATGAGAACCAATAAGTAAGACCCTATTAAAGAGTTACCACTACATACAGCAGCCAAATAATTTTTTTCCTGTGTTTTAAGAAAACTACTATACGTTTTCAAGTATTGTTTAAGAAATTCTGTAGTCGAATGGAGGCTCAAGTTTTTTAAGACTCTGACTGTTTCATAGACAGAAAATGGTGCTGATTTACGCCTATATTGTCCCGGTTAAAATCTAATCCTCCAATCTCAGTAAACTCAAAGTTTATTAATAAAAGAGCCTCACTTTAGGGGTGCCTTTTCATATCCTTGAATGTACAATAAAATCAGCAACGATATAAGACCCAAAATATGTTTCACTGAATTAAGCACAAAAAAGTACATGTGTAACATAAAAATCAAGTTTAACAGTAGTTTCAAAATTTATCTCAAAATACTTTCGGTCGGCTTTCATCTTAGTGTGCTCCATTGCGTTAATTTAGCTGGTTTTTTGCTTCCTGTTGGTTCATCCAGTCTTTGGAGCTGAGTTGGACAATTTTTGCAAGTCATTTCCGCTGACCCTTCTTTTAGATTTTTTATAGCTACTTCATAACGTTGTTATAAAAATTTCGTTTTCCACGGAATGTCATATTAAGACACGGCGCTTCCACTGAAAATTTCTTCAGAGGTGCAAGTTAAACCTCGAAAAACATGAATTAAAAAAAATAAAGTAGTGGTTTAGTTTTACATAGTGGTTGACTCTTATTTTGGGCGAACTTGCATGCATTACAAGTTCGACTCATGCGTTTTAATCTACATGTAAGCTAGTGCTCTGCTGGCCAATTGACAATTAAAACGTTTGCTCGCTTCCCTGTTGGTTGCTAACTGATTTGATACGCAAGTAAAAATCTTACTGCCTATTGTGATTCATGAATGTACGAAATGAAAATTTTTAAACTTTAGTTGGCCAGAAGCAATATAGTTTTGCTTCTGTAAGCTCATTTAGTATTGTACAATCTTTTGAAAACACATGAACAGTTAAAATTGTTGACCCAACATTACCTATCTTCTTTCGGAAGTGACATATAATTTCGATTCGTTTATGTCACCATTTCATTTTACATTGAAATAACATTGCTAGACTACTCAAGGATAGATTAGTCATGAACCATTGGGAAAACATCGGTGAAGTTGCAGCAAACGTAGGTGAATCGTAAATTACATGTGTTTTGCTGTTATAATATTCATACCTCCTATATGAATATATTCTCTTAATATCTAATTTTTACTCCACTCATACTATAATTATAATCAAAAGCATAGAACAATACGTTGAATCATCTTTCATTGGCTGAAAATTAACGAAACATTTATAAAAGCAGATTAACTGTTACATTTACGCAATTGAATTGCAGAATCTGATACGGTTGAGTTTAAGATACGTCTTACCCTCCGACTTATTAATTTACAAAAGAAATACGATAAGTAAAACAAATTGATCGTTCTATTGGGAACAAGTTTTAATAAGTTTTCAGTTACATGTTTATAGCGTTGTATTTCTGTTGACGAGGTATAAAAAACTAAAATGTATTACCAACATGTGTGGTATATCCAGACAAAAAGACGGGCAGCAAAAATTACCCAAAAAAAATGTGGTAGATATATTTGTTAATCCAACATAAGACGCGGCTGCAAGGAACTGCACAAATTATAATTGGTATAATAGCTACGCTAAGAAAACGTGAAATCTATGAATATTACATTTGTTAGAAAATATTATAATTGTTTACGCTTTTTTGCAAATAAAGGATTGTTTTCGAATTACAAACTATAAATAACGATAATTTACCTCAAGAGTTAAAGTGAACTTGAGAATACAATATACAACAGCTTGATTGTAACTACAATATTAAACAAATTTTGGTCATAATGTATGTTGAAACATGTAGAAATATAGTGTAGTGTAGTACAAATATGCAAAATAACTCACCGGTTTAAAACACAAACGATTATTTCCATTCAATAAATCGAGGTAAACAAGCCAAATTCTTACTTTTATTCACCTCGTTGGGTTCTTTTCAGTTGCAAGGCAAATTTCAAGTAAAAATCTTTTGCACTCCAGCAACTTCATTTTTTAAAGGATACAGTGTACGTTTAGGTATTTGCTCATTCTGGTATTTATAAATTAATTGTTATTTGTTTATGGTCCTTAAACTGTGTTTAGAACAAGTTGTTCAAATTTTACTCGATGTTATAAGTAGCTATTCATTTCACATGATTTGTTATTAAGTTTGTAATATTCAGTTTTCTAACCTAAAAAAGATTCATGTTCAAAGTTTCGTATATCCTTCTTGAATGTAATATTTTCTTAATCTTCAAGTGTATATTGGAATAATTTCCCAATTTAATGTAAAACAGATCCTTCAGTCTCATTCTTCGGGAAGATTTCTCTAGCTTTGTATGTTTTCCTTTGATTTTGAAAAATGTGTGTTCAATTCTTCACGTACAAAAAGCAGTCACGCACTAGCATCTGCGTCCATTACTCTTCTTTTCTAAGGTTAGATACCTTAGAAATGTCCATCGACTTCACATCTGTCAATAACAAAATTCTCATTCCACCCTATTCGATCGAAGTTATTTTTAAGCTAGCAAACACACTTCTAGTCTACTTATGTATCATTCATTCCTTTGGCTGCGTACTTGCTTTCATTCTCATCTTCATACAACTTAAACTCACAAACAAATCTCTAAAATTATTTCTTGTGCATTTCTTTATCCACAAATTCATAAACTATTATTAAATAAACTGATAGTCAAAACTACAGCACACATTTTTGCTTCAAGTTTATGTCTTCGGCATCAAGGTTCCGGTTCCAATTTTTTTCCAATGATCGAATTTTCAAGGCTCCTATAGCAACACAAGCCAAAAATGTCGGCTTCTATACCTATGCTGTTCCAACAAAAATTTAATCCCCACCCGCCGAGAAAGGAAAGTTTTGTAATTAACACCATGGTCGGTCCTCTTTCATGATTAAACATACGACGAAATAACGTTCTAAATATTTCATAAGGGGGAATAAAAAAGGTAGCATGTAAAAATATAATTTTGGAAATTTGTGTACATCAAGTTTAAAATCAAAATGACTTTTGAGCGCTTACAGGTATTTCTATTGCACAAAGTGTTCTATCAAAGGAGCCATTGGACATGAAAATTATATTCAACACGATGTGCAAGTGTTTAGTCGTGATGCAAATGCATGCCGTCTCCTAGTGGCTTAATAACTGATAATTTTTTGAGTTTTTATGCATAATTTAACGATTCAATATTACTATAGTATCAGCATCAGCCCATGAGTTCCTTCATTATAAAAATTTAGCAGCAAAAAATATTGTTTATTTATTTATTTCCTCTAAAACTGGCATTCCGTTGGACAAACCTACACTGTTCAGAGCAAATATCAAGCCAAATTACTATAAAACTATTAGAGAACGGCTGCTTGATGATTTTTATTTTCCGAGTCTTCCAATTACGGACACTTCTGTTCCGTTACATGTACGCATCAGAAATTAGGCAAACATGAGCTCTGCAAAGTTATTTTGATTATATCTACAACAATCATCTACTATCTACAAAGGCGGGATACCAGAATGGGAGCCAAACCTACCCCATCAAAAGAGAAGATAACTGACCCACAATCACAGCCTCCCGGTAATTGACCAGCTCCAAATTAGGTTCTGCTTTACGAAATCCCACTAAGGATGTGGTTTTCGAAAGAACATCGTGTCAGAGCTTCCATTATGTTTGCTAAAATTTCATAGTCTAATCTGATGTGGAATATTTAAGTCAATACTGAGTAGTTTACGGGGATAAGAGTTTGAATTGAAGAACTCCAACCTAATTCGCCTGCGCGGCACGTTAGTTCAGCAATTAGATCTGGAGGGGAGATTCATGCAAAAGAGAATGATGATTTTGATGATGAGCCTCAAACGTTCATGAAAATGGTTCCAGCAGACACGGTCCTTCGTTCATTTCTATCTGCCCAGATGAATATTGAGAGTAAAGTTGTTCAGAATAAAATTGGTGAGCTAATGAAAGCATAGCTAACAGAAACAATTAAAATTTCACCTACAAAAACACCATAATAAGCTTCATACGCACACAAAATGAATGCGACATTAAAAATATTAATATTTGTTTACCGGCAGGCAACGAGAACGGAACAACCTCAATGAATCAATTTTGTTGGAGGAACTTAATAAAGATTGTGAGCCGTAATCAGATGACGCCTAACACATATTTTGTTTATTTTGAATAATAATTCCTTCCCGTTGTAAAATGAATTGATGATTTGCCATTGTTAAATACTAAGCTTTGTAACATAGGGAACATAGGAATGTACACATATTTGTAGAAAACAAGCAGAAAAACTCCTGAAAATGCAGTGAAATACCTGGATTCTTTATGGTAGAAAGAGGGGCATCATGAGAAGTCATCATTGTTTCGATACTGTGCTTTCTACACATGTCAGCTTTGTATTTTTTTTCGTATTTCATGGTACATATTCTTAAGTGAACAGAACAGTGTATTCAATTTCCAGTAGAGTAAATAACTAACTCAAAGAGTATGCAATAACTGTAGACAGCAGAGGTCTGAGTCAGAGGCGGTGTTTTTTCCTCACTTTTCCGTTTTACACAGGTTTAATGAAACATTTTGACAAATATTCATAATTAGGATCATTCAAACTCCTCAAAAATAAGGTTTACCTAACCAAATTAAAATATCGTTAGAATGAATTCTGTGAAGATTTGAGTCACATGAATTTAACAATCCATTGAAGTTTAGTCATAATCGAATTTATCTTTTGATCCTTTTTATTGAAATTTTATCTTAATAACGTAAAATTAGTTAATACTGACCGAGATAAAAGTTCTATGAAAGCTTTATTTATTGTGTTATACATAAACAATAGGTAATTTTGTAAATTGAAATATCATGATTTGTCTGATAGGCTTTAAAACATTTTGTTACTAACAGCCGATGTTTTCCATAAACTGTAGTTTAAAGCAGATGTACACGCACGTTGTGAATCTTGTTTGATGAGGATGACGTACCCCAGATAGAAATCGGGCTGGCGTGATAAGAACCTTGACACACTTATTACAGACTAGACATGTTCAAATGCTCTTGATTTTTCATATTAAAAGATATTTCATTCCTAGTTCTCATAAAACAGCAGTACATGTGTCTCAATAACAAAGGATTTCCAAGCAAATTGCGTTTTTAAGACTAATTTGTAGTGAAGACTAATTAGCCAAAGCAAATCTATTTGGTTCCACCCTTGTGAACATTTGTTGAATACTTTATTATAATGATTTGTTTGAATGTTTCTGAAGTTATTTACCCCCAATCTAATATTTAGATTTCAGATTCAGTAAAAACATTAGATTAATTCATAAATGGGAAACGTAAAACATTAATACATAATTACAAATTTAAGTATGTATTGCATATGCATACTTATATTTATATGAATATGTGAACAATATACTGTTACTTTACATTACAAGACCACCAAGTTTTCACAGCAGTGCAGACAAACAAAACTTATTTAACCATTATGATTATGATGAGGAGCAAGCAGAATGCCTTTCTCTTTCAATTTGATCCAACCAAGTGTGCCAAGATTGATATTTTCCTTGGAAGTGTTGAATAGAACGCAGATTACCTTCCGATCTCACGTCAGTTTGTTTTCTCACGCTTTCCATTCCATCAGCGTGCAGTTCAACACAGAGTAACAAACTCGACCTTTTCTATCGATTCAATTCTTTGAGCCACTCGTTCTAGGAAACGCAAAAGAACCAATACTCAAATACAAACTAATCTCGTCAATATTTTCATTATTATCATTATCATTGCATCACGGTACATAATAAATAATAATTTGCAAAATAAGTAATAGACAATATTTCACATGCAACACCCATTATCCATCCAGATTAATAGGTTGAGCAGAAAAATTTCATTGTTATTCGACTATATAATTGTTTCCAACAATGATTGAATAATTAAAAATACGATCAAAACTACAGAGAATGCAAACAGTGAAGTTGCTTGACCACTAAAGCAAGTATAATTGAGGGAAACTTCCATTAAAGTTTGTGAACGTTTTGGCGTTGATGGATTCATATTAAGATAGGTTGAAATGTGTAAAATGCTACATATGCCCGTTGATCATGATATTTATGATGAAAAGCGGTAAAAATACATCTAACTTTTATTTTAAAACATATTTCCCACGATCGATACTTTCTAAGAAACTGTTGACTTCCACTCAGATAACCTATTCTCATATTTATGCAACGAAGCGTAAATCTGCAATGCTTTCTCCGGTTTTCCGTTTTTATCAGCGTGCGGTTCAACACAGCGTAAGGAGCTCAAAGTTTTCTATCTGTGTCATTGCTCAGAACTACTCGTTTGGATAATAACCGACGTTGAAAGGCAAACGCAAAATGAGAATTCGAAGTAAGGATTCAGTCTACCGTGTGAAAGTATATGATATAAATAATGGGCTACCATAAATACGTTACCTGCTGAAAGTAAGCAGTTGAGAAATTTTGCTTTAATTTGGTTGCTTTTGTATAAACTTTCGTTCATTTCCTGAATAGTTCCCATATCAATTCACTCCCATTATGTAATTTTGACAATGCCTCAAGAACAAACAAAGTGGGAACACTATGCATTTACTTAAATTTATTGTCCACACAAATTAAAATATTCATTTTTGCGGAAATAAAAAACTTTTTCATTACAAAATTTCCACTCTGTACGTTTTTATTTGTTTAGATTTTTATTTAAATGTGTAATGGGTATTTTTATAAGGTTTATGCATGAATCGTATCTGTAGCTCACAATTTATTTAATGAATTACTAAAACCACATATCATTTGTGTTTTCCGCCTAGGATTCATTCCAACGCAGTGCTGGGAAATCCTCCACCAACTGTTTCTCCAATTGGAATGTGGCATGAGTGTTGAAATGTTCCTAATATAAAATATGTTAGAATTTATACAAACCCTATTCATTAGTAGCAAAGTTCAAGGATTTGCTTTTATTTTCAACTTACGTTGGACAATTCTATTTTGAAAAACAAGAGCCCACATTTCATACATTTAATAGCCAAGTTATTGGAATCCTCAGGATGTTTGAGATCCATGTGCAGTTTAACCATCTCAGATTCTCCAAGGTCAATATTACACTCCACGCATTTGTAGGAGGCTACTTCCTTTTCAATTGAGCGGCCTTCGCCCCATGAAATACAAACGCAGGCATATTTGAATGCTGAAAATTAGAACGAAAAATTAAATCAATGAAAATGAAATTACCGTGATCGGTCTCCATCTCCAACCTATTTTTTGTATCCACATTCGGGATGCTTTGTTGGTTGCTACTAGACGCCACGGCAGCTAAATCTCCACTAGGTCTGACTACGTTTGAGGAATAATCTTGAGGAACGGGATAGTAGCGTTGGCATAGTTTTTTCCTTTCGCGACATCTCATATTTGCTCCAAAAATAACCCACCCTTCACATCTCTCATCCTCATTTGGAACAAAATGTTCATCCAACTCAATCTCATCCGATGGACTCCAAGGTACACCAAATGTGTCCTCGTTAGAGTCGGGAGAGTCAATTTTTTCGTCCGAATCTTGCTCAGACATGGTAGCCCGGTCGATTTTGTGTAGTTTTTTTCGTGAAGTAGTTTCAAAGAGAAAACTGAATTAAAGTACAACTAATAACTTTTCGTATTGTTTAGGTCAACACGAGATAAAGATGAATAGTTAATTGATTTTCAAATGAGAGCCAATGTGCTCTTTGTCACTAATTTATTTAGCTGGAAAAGTGGCGTTTACAGTTTTGAGTTGAGAAAACGGAAAACGAACTTGTTTATTAACTTTCACACCTGTTTTTGGAATTATCCTTCCTTTTTACGGATTAGCTAAAATGGGGCAATTTGAATATCTTTACTACCCAGTCATTCTGATTCGACACACACGCTGAAACGTCCAAGATGAAATGGAAGCTCACAGTCAACTGACGATAGCTATTAACAAGAAGTAGTTGGGAAGAGTCCACCGATGAATAAGCATTACTAGCAAAAACAAGCAATGCATTTCGAACTGTATTTTGAGCAAAGATTTTCCTCTTCTACACAGATAACCACGATGTTTATGGAAGTAAGCAGGAGAAGTCGATCATCGGAGCCACTCGTTATTCTAGTATTATACATTAACTGATACTAAAATGCGAGCCTATCCGCTCATCGATACCATTATCATTTTTTCAACCCATTTGCAAAATAAGTAACATATACATACACATGTATACGTAAAAACTGTGAAGTTGACCAAACAGATTTTGTTATTATCCGAATGCACAGCAATGAACTAACTGACCAATTTGCACAATACAACTTCTGTTATATTGTATCACAATAAAATACCACACAAAAGACACAATCACTACACCTGAAGGGTATGTGTGGAAAAAGTTTAGGAGTCATAGTCATCATGAAAAGAACCGAGAAGCCTAGAATACATTTCAAAATTAGTTTCCACCTTGGAAATTTTTACTCTTACACCCCATTAGGAAACCAATGAAGACAATTTAAAATTTATATTTATAAGTGTTTGTCTCATTTTACATTTTTTCATTTTCTGGCAACATTTGGAAAAAGCAACAAAAACAGCTAGTTGCAGAAGCGTAATAAAACAAAACGAAATTAAAGGGACATGAGGTGAGCAGCCGAATGTAATTCCAAATGATTATCTGTTGTGTGATTTATTCTGTTATTGCTTCCCTCTCAGTTTCATGTATTTTATCATTTGGGAGCCTTTTTATCATGCGTGAAATTTAAAAATCAGACGTAGACAAAACGGATATACTAACAAGAATGGTTTGGCTGGATTTCGTACAAAGCAGCCCGTTTCCCCAGAACAATTTGTAGATTGCTTTGAAAATAAATTGTGGTTAGAAAGACATCCTACAAATGGGCGAAGAGTATATCAAAGATTTGGATGCATTTGAAAAATTCGGCTACGCTTGTTGAAAAAAAAGATGGAGAATCTAATGTAAGAAGACAAATCAGGTATTTGGGAAGTAAAATTTACAATAAGGAAGACGTTCAATCTTTATTTCGGGAAACTTCGGAGGACGTGGGGAATGATAAACCAAAGTCGGAAATGGTGATAAAATGGTGATGGTACCAAAATATCAAGGTAATCCATGATATTTAAGATCTTTTACTTAAACATAATGATTAACAAGAAAGATTTATTACTTCCTTAATTACTTAAATTTTTTACCACTCTATACCATATACGCACTGTATATGCTGCAGTTAATCACCAAATTGTACGAGGTATTTTATTCAATATTTCATTGACGGCATGACAGATGTCATTTTACTACGGACCAATGATGTAAAAAAATCCATGATAATGAATTATTAGCCATGGATAAGATAATAATGGAGAAATAGCTAAAAATGGCTAAATTGGATAATATACCTTATACGTACTAAATACACATGTTAAAGGATAATAAGGATATTATACATAACATTATGACAATTACTTCTGCATAATAACATGCGATAAGGATATCCTTATCCAATATCCATAAGCATACATATTTGAGATATTTTGAGTTGCTTTTCGGGTAACTGTGGACAGAGCAGCAAGTTTCACACAATTGAATTGTCTTCATGAGTAGAGATATCGTAACTTCATTTCATTAAACTTTTTGGACGAACTGACAGTTTGAATTGTCGTTTTAAAGAAGTTATTAAACCGAAGCTGACTCTAAAACTCAATTAGTTTTAAAATCTCCAGTTTTAATGCTTGGTTTTGCAAAACAAAATAATACGAATATTCAGTTAAAAAGCAAACGCCGATGAAAACTAACTCTTCATATAAAAATGCTAAAAGTAATGTGGTTTTACTGATATACTTCATGTTGACGTGAGATCTTTACTCAAATAAAGTCCCATTGGCTTTCTCATCCTGCATTCCCACGTCTTGTCACCGTTTTCTTCATGCAGAAAATCATGGGTATTATGAGCAAAGAATGTTCGCCTTCGGCAAGGTGATCATAATGGGTAGTGAAAAGCAAAAGCACTGCCATTCACCTTTCTTTTTTGTTTCAAACAAGTAGCTGAATATTATATTTTCTCTGTAACTTCTCCATAGAAAGCTGCCTACTCGTTTGCTCGTCATCTGTTGTGTCCTGTTATTCCGTTTTTATGCTTACTTTCCCCACAACGTAGAAAACTCAATTTCTTCTTTTATTTCTCAGAGTACACCGTTCTAAGAACGAGGAAGGAACCGATCGTGAAATACTTTTCAATACAGAGCTTGAATTGATCCATTTCCTTTCATTTGTGATTCCCTTACAACTCAAATCAAGTCACGGGTTTGAAATTTGAAGGAACTTCCTGTAAGACTCACATAAATGCTCAGTCTGTGCATCACTTGAGTTCAGAATTCGGAGGAGGAGTTACAAGCTAACAAATAGAGTTCTGATGAGGAATCTGAAGCAGAGATAAAAATGATGATTCGAATGAACTCTCCTCTCCTCTTTCATTCAACATGAGAAAATACATGTGTGTCACAATGTGAAAAAAAAGTCTGGGAAATGCTGGAAACGTAAAGAATGGGAACTGTTACTTTAACTTTTCTATTGCCTTTACAGTATGCTCAAGAAATTAGTGATGTTATTGCAACATTTAAAAAATACAGTATGTCCGAATTTGTAGAAAGCGAGACTGGAACGCCGTCAATGAATTTGATGCCGTCGTAAAATCCAACATTATTTAAGGAGCTGGATTGGAAGTCGGTAATGCAGGATGGCTATTCAGTATTGTGTGTGGATGAAAATGCGTTACTCAAATAACATATTTATATAATAAGATCAAAAGGATCACTTTACGATATGAAATTTTGAGAAAATGCCATAAAATAATATCGTTTAGTGGAAAAGAATTAGGGGCATCATGAGAACGAAATGATTTTGATACTTAGCTTCCTTCCAAAGGTCATCTTCAATAGGGGACAATATTTACTGTAACTTAACGTAGTTAAACGAACTGGTAAAACTGGAGAACAGAAATCGGTTAAATCAAAGCTGCTACCAAAATCAGTAAAAACGTATACCGTAATATCCATGACCCGCAAAATTACAGTTTAACAAAAAAAAGTATATTTGAAAACTTACTCCCAGAGTGAATAAATGACAAAGTATCCAGTTTGACTTACATTTTGTAAAGCTCCGTTGGCTTTCGTGCCAGTCTTTATTTTGCCATGTGTGCTTGTTGATGATTGTATTTATCAAAATTATTTAAACTCGTTTGACAAATACTCGAAGATATTATCATGAATAAACCGTAAGCCTAAATCCTTTTTATATGAAAATGTACCATTTTTCAAGACGTCGTCCTAAATAGGTTAATATGCACATTGTGCATTGCACAATCATATTGACTTGCGAAACCATCACGTCTTCTCTTCCTTACTTTCTACACGATACAGCAGGAGATTTATGCATATTACGCATGCAAATGTGATTAGGGAGCTAAAAGAGAACAAAGTGCTCGAGATGAGAAAGGTTGTCATCGGCATTTCCGAGTATGAACTTTGGACAGCAGCTAGTATCTGTTTCATCGCTGCAGTGTTCCAAGATGGGAATATATTTCATATGCAAGCGATATGCATGGTAAAAATGCTAAAGATCAAGTATATATAGGTACGAAAGTGGTCAAGCTGACTGTATATCAGCTTTGCTCTCTTTTGCAAATTTAGGTAATCTTGCACCCACATCAACATCATCATACATGATATAGAAGTAAAGGTGTTTTTGGGAAAATCGTCATCCCACAAACACATCTCATGTGTATTTTACTTTTGCTCTGCGAAGTGAATATGTTTCGGATATGATAAAGAATGTGGCAGATAATGATGTACATTCTAGTGAGACTATCTATGAGAATGAAAATCATACACTTAAATAACGTATTTATTGAAAAACACCAAAAACACCTTTTTGCCATATGAAATTTTGAGAAATTGCCATAAAATCCCTTCGTTCAGTATGAAAAAATAGGGGCATCATTAAAACGGTAGGCAGTTGATACTGAGCTTCTTCCAAAGGTCATCTTCATCAGAGAACTGTGTTTGCAGAAATGTAACGTATTTAGACAACAGAATCTTCTCTTTCTTACTTTCTTTATGAAATAGCAGGTGATTTATGCATGTTGCGCATCAAGAAAAGGCAATGTAAATGCGATAAGGAAGCTGAAAGTAAATGTGCTCGAGATGAGAAAGGTTGTCATCAGCTTTTCAGAGTTTGGAATGTAGCTAATATCTACTTCATCGCTGCAGTGTTTGTTCCGCGATGGGAATATATTTCATATGCAAGTAATATGCATGGTTAATATGGTAAAGATCGAGTATGTATAGGTACGAAAGTGGTAAAGCTGAATGTACATCAGCTCTGCTCTCACTTGCAGACTCAGGTATTCTTGCTACCGCACCAACATCATCATCCTACAATCACATCTCATGTGTATATTGCTTTTGCACTGCGAAGTGAATATGTTTAGGATATGATCAGGAATGTGGCAGATAATGTTGTGCTTTCTTGTGAAACTACTCATATGATCATTTGGCATGCATTTATGAAGGATAAAAAAATGCAATGGCAATATCCGCCCCCAAAAATATCTTGACCAACTTTTTGCTGCATGATCGCAGTATCCTCTCAGAAGCCGTGGCCGCTGTTCAGATTTCCAAAAGAAGTTTTGAAGATCAGACACAAATTGAAATAAAAAACTGTATTTTTCATTTATTTTATGCCTTTCGAAATCTAAACTCTCGTTTTAAAGTTTTCAATCTGTGCTTCTTTCCTAACTAAATTTTTTTGAATCGTGTGATGTTGTTGCAACAGTTAACATAAATTCCCATAAGGAGTATTGTATTTGGGATAATCCAAATGTGCGAAAAGTCTTATGATGAAATTAGCAGGCTCAAAGTCTGGTTTCCATAACACCTACAAACCGTCAAACAGCAAAGTTGAATGTAAGTAAATAGTACACAGAAAATTGGTGCTTACCTTATGTCATTAAAGATTTTTTTAAATACTAGAAAACTATAATTGCAATAAGCATAGTCATGTTCGAATAATTTGAAAATGTTAATTGAGTTATTAATGAAGAATTATCAAACTCCAGCAGACAAAATAGATCTTACACGGCTTTTTAAATGGATGAGTTTTTTTCAGTTTATTTCAATATAAAAGCATTTTTTGTATGTATGTATACTTTTTTACTGTATTTATTGGCATTGTTTCCGCAACTGCTTGTGCTACTCAGCAAAGAAAAAAAAACAAAAATGGGTTTCTGCCCATTATATTATAAAAGGCATTCAAGAAACGATACTCAAATACTTCAGTATTTACTCAAATAAGTCCAAGGACGGCTTAGAAAAACGTTTCGGACAAACCATCTAAATTCAGTCGATTTCTTGAAAGTTAATGCTAGGAAATTAAAATTTACTACGCTACTGGTAGTATAAGCGTTTCATTTTCTTTAAATCTTTTATTTCTATTATAAACATTTTATTACTTTTCTGGTCATTGAGGCCTTGTTAATTTTCATTTCAAAAAATTATTTTCGTAATACTTGCACGGACGTTGGAACACTTTTATTCTAATTTGATACACTAAAGTTCGGTTACATTCATGCCACTAAATCAGATTGTGCTGAGTAAAATCAACGATTCAAGCGATCTCCCGAATGCGAAACGCTATAGTGCCGGCACCGGCAAATATATTCATACGACTAATCTGTTTAGATTCAGATCAACAGTATTAAAATTTGAGAACCTTTAATTTCTTAATTCATTCCTAATAATTGAAGACGCTGTAATGTTTAATTGGTGGGAATTAATATTTAGATTAAATTTCGGAAAATGACCCGATGCATTGAAAAGTTAAAATCCAAGCGTTTTATTAGCCACTGTTCTGATTGATTGCATACCGACATATTGTTTTCTGTTGATAAATAATCGATTTTTTGATTTTAATCTAGTAACGCTGGATTGATGATATAAATTTTAGCTACCGTAACTCAAAGTAGGGACTGAATTTTGAAAACTTTTCTCCTGAAAAGGTAGGCAAACCTTTCATTAGTACAAACCGAATGGTAATGATAGTTATTATTTGTGAGTTTCGTTTTTCTGTTTTGTTTCAGCAGTCACTGGTCTTGAACTCGTAAAAAATCCAATGGGAATTGATTAGTTTTTGTTCAACAAAAGCATTTTTAGCAGAAACCTTCCTAGTTTGGTATATTATTTCTCGGGTAAGTATGAGTCAAATTTTTAAGCTTTTGTTCTTGTAAACAACTGGTTTCAAACATAATCTATTCATCAGAATGCTAATGATAAAGCTCATTTATGGAAAATTAACATTTTTTTTATTATTTACGTTGAACTATATTATCTGCATACGCAATTGTTTATAAGATATTAGAAGAAATCTATGAATCCATGGATTGATGGCTAGTCTATTTCAACAAATACTTTGATCCTCTTGATGAAGTTATGCACTTTTAAATAAACCACTCGCTACACTGTCGGTTCATGGATGTGCAGAAAAGTAACTAGCTAAAATATTTATGAACCGACTGTTGAGTGGTTGCGAAAACATAGTTTTTCCACTTCTCCATTCAACTTTACAATAATATTACATTTTTATTCATCAAGTACACTTTCATACAATCCAAGCACTGAAAAATATCCACAAACGCAGGAATACTTGCATGTTGCTCTGTTGAAAATATAAATTTTGTGTAGTTTTATTTTCCCATTTGCAGCCATTTCTGCATAAAAGAGAAATTAAATTGTAATGTATTTTTTGCCAAATTTCAGCAACTGCTTGCAGCTTGGCAGCATTTATTCAGGCAAAGAAAGCACGTGTAGTCTTAATGCAACAATTTGCAGGGAAAGGAATTTACAGTAACAAAATGTAAGCTTAGTTGCAGCGACGAAAGCCAGTCCAATTTAAATGCGAAGCTGTATTTGGCTTTATAATACTTTTCGTGAACGGCATTCAATGAACCTTTTTTTATTATTTCTGGATTTAAGTAAGTGCAGTTTCGGACCAACCATCTACATTGAGACCTTGAAAGTTCAAACTGGTGAATTAATGTCTCTCCTGAAAAGGTAGGTTAACTTAAACATTTCTGTACGAATCAAATGTTATGGATAGTTTTTATACCAGTGTTCAAACTAACTGAATACTGTTCAATAATTATTGCGCAGAAACATATGTCGTTATCAGAAAATGCGTTTTGGGATACGTCTTTAACAGTTGACACACTGGCTGCAATGCTATACTTTCGATGTGAGAAGGAACTGCAGCAAACATTTCCTAATGGACAAGCAACTAATGTCAAATTTACTTTTAAGTTAAAAAAGAATTTAGGTTTTAGTTACTTAAGTAAAGAAGTAACTGTATATTTTTAAAAGGTTGCGCATAGATATATTGGCACTAATGTAGACCTGCAAAATTTACGTAAACGTACTGCCATTCATTTCAAATTCCAATCATAAAAAAGGGCTCAAACTATGTTTATTGAGCTGCTTTGCATAATTTGTCTGTAGAGATTCCAAACACAAGATAATTTAGCAGATTGCATACAAATTTTTTCACTCTCCTGTACAGTGTTGGAAAGGTTTTCTTTAAAATAAGTTACTAGTGACGCCATGAAAGCGTCTTATTTTGATCTGAATTAATAATCGGTAAAGTAATTTTGCACGTCTTTTTCTGTTAAGATTTAAGTTTGCAAACTTGCATAATTTTGAGTTAGTGAATTAGTTTTTCAGAAACTGACCTCCTTTGCTTGCAAAGGTGTTGGGCAAAATGTTTGAATTTGTTTTACAAACTGTTAGTTTTATAATACAACAATACAATTTTGAGGCGACTATTACAAGATGAGAAGAAAAATACATGCTCTGTTAGACATTAGCTACAAATTGGGAACACAAAAGATTAAAAAATTGAATTGTGTCGTTGTCTGGCTAGAAATCTGAACACTGCTGCAAAAAACGATTTTGGAGTTGCATATACTACCAGGGATCTAAAATTACATTGCACACTACGATAAAAAGTCATACTCCTTGCCATGGAACATTTTTATGATTTTTTCCAACGAATTTTAAATGTCTTTATTTGCAGGCAGTTTTCATGCTGTATAATCAGAATTTTGTATGGCCAGCAATAGGACATTTCATCGCCGTATGCACTGTGTAAATCTAGCATGGAATATGTAATTGAAAAATTAGCGAAGTAGTAACGTGACATCACAATTTAATTTCTTTAATTTCTTTAATTTCATAAAGGACTATCCTCTTCCAGGAGAGTGAACATTACTTTGTATTGTACGTAGGGAGAGCAAGGTTACATCTTGTAGTTGTTGGGTCTTCAGTGCGGTCCGGTTCAATTATCCTACCAACCAAATATGAAGCAGTAATTGCTTATCAAATAAATGTAACAACTAATGTAACGCTATACGCTACCTAAGTTGCTAGGCTATCTAAGTTAAAATACCGTACGAAGATGTGTGAAATATTTTGTACACTAAGTTGGCCGTTTCTCGCAAAGTCACATTGCTTTACACTTCCTGGTAATCTGGGTAGGAAGCTGAGAGCCAGCGTCAACAGCTTTTATGGAGAAATGGTTATCAGGCGCAATATGATTATCTAAGCAAGGGATGTTAAGTGTTGGTATGATACCATTGTGGAATGGTGGATAAACTTGGCAGTGCTCGGTATTCAAGAAGTTATGTTTATGATCGGGGAATCTTTCGCCCGATTTAAGTTTAAGAATGCAGAATTTTGGTATGTATATCGGATAAGTTGTAGAATTTCTGGGGGGAAAAAATGGAGCATACATTCTTTCAAAAAGGTACATTAATAGATCACTAACATTGGAGTTATATCTTTTCGTGTTTGGGGAGATAACAGGAAAAGAAATTGGGTGCATTCGATTTTGGAATTAATGCGGTACAACTTGTGTAATTTGGGACGACTCAAACTAAGCAATATGCTTAGAAAGAGTACCGTAAATGATGTGCGAATAATGAATATGCATAAGAAATAGGCATATGCGCAGTGGACTCGTCATTCTTTAAGAGCTCAGTAATGACTGAGGATTAATTTTATTGTAAAGTACATCATTTCATGTATGTGTATAATAATAGAATGTAACGGTTAAACAAAGAATGTGCATA
>JAQGAP010001264.1:0-21455 GCA_034697805.1 Orchesella bifasciata | reverse complement strand
TATGAAGGCATTTTTCCAATGTTGAGCAAGGGTGTTGATAGAGCAAGTAGTTTACAAAGGAGCTCCGACAATGAAGCACTGTTTTCGTGCCTGTATCCGACAAAAACCGACAAAAACGTCAGTTTAAATGGAGCTGGTCAACGGCGGCTGTAAAGCCAAAAGCAGAAGTAACAAAAGGGTTTCCGTGGAAGGTTCCTTGTACCTATTATTTGGTAACAAGGAACCAACCAGGAAATTTTCCTTTTGAGTTCGATTTTTGCTTGCCGAGCGCCGAGAATCGAACCCAGAGCCCAGCTTGAACTGAGCGAGTCATACATGTTTACACCGGCCGGCCAGCTTGCTAAGCAGAGGAAAAAAAACTTCTACTTAACCAGTACCGAAGTTTTCGGAAACATAAAACTTGTGTTTTGCAGATATTTTTGAAGTGTTTCAGACGTTAATTGTTACGAAATGATGGTTTGTGAAGTTTATCACTCGTTTCTCCGATTATTAGTACCGCATTTGCTACATGTGAGGGTAATTCAGACAGCTGACGGTCCAGTCTTAATATTAACTCCTCAGTGATCTCCTCTGGCTTAACTGCGGACCTCCTATTCATTAAACAAGTCCACAGTGACCTTCTTCGGCTCCAAAAATTCAGCTCCAGTTGCGGCGGCGAAGTTCTTAATATGTATAACTATAAATTTTCGAAAATTTATATTTTCCCGAGGATTTTCATTTATGTCAGCCAAAATTTTGACCTTTTTTCGACGGAAGTTCTCGAGTGTCTCCTTCATTTTCCATAACTTGATAAGTTGTCTCGAATTGCGGGATCTTTTCGCTGGGCTTTCGACGCGGCGCATGATCCCTCTTTCTATCTCATGGTAGGTTTTCTTCTGATATGATTTGAAACGAAGTAGATCGAGCTTGTTTCTCAAAATATTGCGAAAGAAATGATCGCATGGTATAATTTTTCTGACGATTATGCCATGCAAACCGGAAGGGTAGAAACGAAATGGAGGGTTTTGATTGAACGGAAGGAAAAATAGATCTCCTAACGAAATCTAACTTTTTCCCGTCTTAAGTAATCCTAGAACATCTTTCACTTCCATGACATTATTCAGCAAAAAAAACTTACTTTGCGTTGTTGGGTAAATGTTTTTCATGAATGGAAGAGCGAGCACTGGAGGGGGCAGACGGTATTGAGGATGATCTAGGTTGAGGAATAAATGAATGGGGAATCCCACTGACTCCACAGGATGCAACACCAGCTATACCAGCTGCAGAGGGACTCGTCGATCTTGAACTGCTTTCTGAAGTTGGCTTCACATTCAAACTCCCTGTGTAAAAAATAAGAAAGAAATGCCATATCATTCGTATTAACAACATCCCATCATCAATAATAAAAAACGGAGAAGAGAAAAAGAAGAAAGTTTTATTTCCCTTCACTCCTCTCCGTTTCTTTCACCCTTCTATGATCTTGATCAGGGAAAGGGACAAAATCATCAATCTTCATCATCGAGCGAGAGATGGAAAACTTTTTCAGTTTTGAAAGTGATCCCATTTTACTTTCATACAATAAAAGATGGCAACCATTTACAAGTTAAAGGCTTTCAGACTACTTGTGGTAAGTTTAATGTGGCAGGAGCAAATATGAATGGTGAATCTCTTCTTCATAGTTACTAGTTTCAGGTACGATGCATTAACATTTCAATATTAAATCTTGTAAGAGTTCACGCATTAAGAAATCTGACTTTGTATGCAGTTAATTTTCTCGGCTCTTTGTGTAACCGGATGTGACAAGAAGTGTTTTTAGTTGTGGCTGTGCAAATATGTAATGTCAAACATCTTGCTATGCTCAGTAGAGATGACATCCCATTTTCCCTTGTCTCACGTTATCGTGGTGAAACACAAGTTGCCCAAGAGAAGAGAGGAAAAGAGGAAGGAGTTTTTCCCTCTCGTTCAGTAAGTCCAGTAGAACCGCAAGGACGGCTAGAGAGGTGTCAAGGACGGAAATGCAACTGCACTTTAGCTCGTGCATTATGAATTACTTTCACAAACAACAACACTAAAGCCACCATCATCATGATACATTATGTATACAGGAAGGTACAGACAACAGGGGTTACCATTTATATTACCTCACTCGCACTCACGCCCAACAAAATATGCTTCACTTTTACCAACCGACTTCTGGTTTGGTTTAAAAGTGATTTTATGATGATGATATACAAACAAGAAGGTGCTGCAAGATTTCAATGCAAGTGCAAGGTGCACTTTCACTTTCAATGGAGCTTAAACCAGGACTTGTCTACATGAAGAGTAATGAGAACGAAGGTCGCATCTGGTTTTATGCTCGGGATGCATGCATAATTGATGAGAATGAGGAGAAAATTCCCCGGCTGCACTTTCTCGAATCAACCACCACCACCCCACAACCTGATTGTTTAGTCCCACGTGTACAGAAATTACTTTGGCAGTTAGCGTTAGTGTTGCTACACCTCTTCTTGTGTGCATTCAGTAAACATTTTTAGAGCGATTGCTACCTTCAAAGCAATAAAAACAAGCTTGTGTCTTGTGTATGATAATTTATGGTTTGACTGAAGAGTAAAAACGCACCTCAGTGAATTCTTTCCCCCTGGAACACTGGTAGATCATCATGTGTGACTACGAAGTGATGAATGTTCCAGTCGCCAATGCGTTTTTGTTTCATATCAATATTCGTATCAGCATTATTTGCTAAGCTGTCACTCAAAACTGCTTATGGAACTGAGGGGTCCTGTTTACCCAAAATCTTCACAAAAGTCACGGAGTCCAGTGTGAAAGCCAACCCTCTACTCCATTTAATTCATTTCTTTTTACGAGTATTCATCAAAGCAGCCTTGTTATAGGAAGCCATTCTGAAAACATTCTTCTCAGCAAGTTGCATCCTGAATGAAACTTGGTTTGTTTCTACAGTGAGAAATTCCAGTACGCCACAATACTTGATGCAACCATTGGGTGGCTATGGCCCTAGCTGTAAATGTTATATGCTTCCTATGAAATGTCACAATGAGCGTTTGTCACTGCCACTCCATTAGCTTTCCAAGAAAATGCAATGCATATTAGAGTGTATAAATATTGACGGTGGCTGCAACTTGCAAGATGCAATTATCCCGTCCTTTCATCATCGTTGTGATTATCTTTATATATCAGTTTACTAAATTTGTGGAAAATCTCTGTATATCCTTGTGAATATGAAAGAAGGAACTATAAGGAGATGTAGAAAAACTTTTTGAGTGCATCATGTGGTTTCATAAAAGGAATCATTTCTCCTTGTCATCCTTTCAAGAAGCATAAACCAGACGATTTTCCTTTCACAATCCATTTCATTCACTTTTCCGTCTTGTTCAAAAAATAAAATTATCGTTTTCAGTTGCATCACATTCAACATGTTCCGCCTGGCGTGCTTTCGTCTTCCATTCTTTTGAAGAGAGGAACTTCATGGTTTTGGTATGCAAGTGACATTTTCATTTCTGAGTCTATTATGCATAAACAGAAACCATATAATTTGAAGTTATTCCTTGCATATCTTGACATTTGCATTTCGCGTTTGCTTCGTTTCATTAGATATGATGAGATGGAGAGTCATCACCATCACAAAATTCTGATGAAAAACTGTCCTGTTTACATTAAATTTGACAATCAAAAGAAATAAATTCAAAAAAGAAATGAAGGAGAGCAGTCTTTGAAGACAAAGCAACGACACTTTCTTTCCAGCATTCAGTCGTAGTGCAGAGTGTGTTAGACAGTGAAATTAGACGAATTACCCCGTAACGGCTTACGTTATCAGTGGATAAGGCAAAATAATCGTGGAGATGCCGGGGATTGAACCCGGGGCCTCTCACATGCGAAGCGAGCGCTCTACCACTGAGCTACATCCCCTTGTAACAAGACATCCAGTGAAATAGGTGGATCTGGTGCATAAGTGGCCCCGCATATGGTCCTATTAGCAGTTGTTGCAAGCGACCTAGATCTGATCATGAATGACAGATTTTTCATATCATCCATCGTTTATATATTTAACGAAGCTCTCTACTTTTTCTACATCTTAACAAAACGCTCAATTTTATTTTTAACTGGAAAGTTTTAGCGCTATCAAAGTTTAACGGAATATAAAATGCAGCATGTTAGCCAATTTATTCCACCGTTTTCATCATGTCTTATTTCAGGTTCATGCACAAAAGAATTTCTGAGTTTTATGATTTCCACACGATGAAATGATCGAAGAGTACTACTTTGCTTTTCCATGCTTGGTCGCCTTTTTTGTGCCGAAAATACATAAAACGCAAAACTAGACAAGTTTTTTTCTTCTTTTGACATTCATTGCAACACCCTTTTTTCAGAATAAGATTTCTCTTGTCAAAATTATTTCTAGCTAACAACGCCACGTTGTTCAAGTCGTAATGCCACCTTTATCCCTTTTGTGAAGAGATCAAGAGGTGACCAAGTACCGTGAATAAGTGCCAAACTTGGGCATACATCTGGGTTTGCGGGTGCTTTAGCTGGGCTCTATAACTCAAACCAGATTGGGCAGGATGCTCGTTTATTTTTTGCGAGAAGAAGGAGAAGGGTACTCATCTCGTCATGATGTCAAATTGGATATATATGTTGTAATGCAAGCTAGATACGCATTTTTACTGCTCCCTAAGGATTTTAGGTTTCTTTTCCACATTATTTGACTGACAGAGGGTGAGGGTTTTTGACCCGTCTTGCAAGTTATTAGTCCTAAAGCTTGACTGGCTTATCAGAACGCGTTAAATGATTTATATAACAAGTTCCCATCATCATCCACATGATTCACGCTTCTTCATCCTTATCCATCCACAGTCAATATGAGACGTACATAATCCTAAAATTTCTATGCGATAGTAAAAATATCCTCTTTCACAACAACAGCAAACAGTCCTTCATCCCTAAACAGAATATCATCGTCATCAGGTTTGCCTAGAAAAGGCTAAAGTATTGATGCCTTTGTAGCATTTGATTCAAAGTATAATAATAAGTTATTTGTTGTCAGAATGGAACCCTCTATAGAGGCATCTTACACCATTGACATAAAGTCATGTATACATATTACAAAAGTTGTGTTTAAAAACAGAAAAGTTATAGTAACAGGGGTTACAGTTAAAGTAAAAAGGGAATTTACGAGACGAGAACCGACTACGTTTTGAGGTGAATGTTACGAAATTCTGTTTTGTAAGATGAAGTTGAGTTTAATAATATGTGTAGAGAATTCAATAAGGGATTTTCCCTTCCTACTTTATTGATAGCCTTTTGGTCACCACGATGTGTGTTGTGTTGGGTGCTTTTTAAAACCTACAAAAATCCTTTGTGTATTGAGAAAAGCACGAAGTATTAACAGAACAAGCTAAATAACTAAAGGATCAAACTTTACAAGGAGACCTCTTGTCAAAATATAATATACATAAAAGTCAAAACAATTGCATGCACCAACTCACAACACGAATGTTGTTATGTTTGTGTTGTTAACATCATGCAGCCAAAATTATTTTCTTGCACTTTACTTGACTTGAGACTTGTCTTGACTCTCAGGAAAGAAAAAAGTTTTAAGCCTTTTTAACAACTGTACTGATTCCTATCATTTGCTCTCTGAGGGGAAATAGCTGCACACGAACCCAAGGCTTATCAGACTAGGCGCAAATGGAGATTTGTACGAAGTATAATCTAAAATCATGAATGAAATTTAAGGTTTCGTGCTCATGCCTTTCATCATATCAGCAACAAAATCTTATATCAAAGCCCAATCCAGGCAAATTTAAGGTGATGTGTTGTGATGATGAAAGGACGTCGCGACGATGTAGCTTTTGTTTATTGTAAAATAAATGGAGAATGGATTACAGGTCAGTATTTAACAAATGGTACACATGCATTTGTCTAGCTCCGGCTATTCCCATAAAAAGAAACCATTATTTTAGCATTGCACGAAATTAAGCAATTCATTTTATGCTAAATACCGAAGGAGTCCACTTATAAAGTAAATTATGGTATAGAAAGTATTTGCTTGCTAGAATTTGATGATCTGCTTTCAAAGAAAATTAGTGCAAAAATTAATGGATAGAACTTTAATTAGTTTTTTGATGAATGAATGATTGCCTAAGACGGTTTGACCAGTAGCAATTTAAATGCGCTTTGTTAGTTTGTACACATATTATTATATTACTGATTGAAAGATATATTGTTGGTGGAAGTCAGAGAGCGTAAGTATGATGAAGTAGATTTTTTCTCATAAATATTTTAGTGTAGTAGATTGTGGTGCACTCACTTTATGTAATTCATGTTAAGAATTCAGTCTTCTTTGGTTTGGATTGGAATCCGACACCGAGCCAGTAAAGGTTTTCGTTGCAACAGCGAGCAAAAAACCTTAATTAATTTGGGGGATTGTGTTACACAAACACTTTAACTTGAAATTCCCTTCAACAGTAATTCGATACCTGGTCTTAAACATTTTGTGTATAATATGCATTTCCACTTTAGACTGCTGATTCAAATCCCCCATCAAATTATAAAGTGACTTGACGCCACACGCCAGTGCAGATTTACACCATAATATTATAGAAACGGTCAGAGGGACACTTGTATAAATACACTGACAATAAAATAACTTTTGCCATTCGGAAATTTGAGAACCCACACTTTCTACACTTGAAGAATTTGACTAAATTATACAACATTTAATCAATGCTTTTGTTTGCTCAGAGGCATGTTGAAAGTTATGCAGTTGCTACGATGCGATGCTAGCCAATAAATGAAAGTAAATCCCAGCTTTAAACCAGTCATGTTTACTGGCTAACAAACACGATATTATTTTTCAGGTGGGCCAGCTTAGTGTAGCGAAATGATGCGCACTATCAACACAATCATGAAGAGACCCACACACAGGTAATAATTTCAGATGAATAGATAGAGAAATGATGGATCAAGTGTCAATTTGTCTCCTCGTCAGTTCATCCTTCTCATCCCAACTTGAATGATATATTATGCTCTCGCCGTCTTCCAAAACTAAACTGAGGAAAAATGACAATGAGCCTGTCTTTCATGTACTTTTACACACACGCCAACTACTACCAGCAATAGCAACATCAGCTACAATGGAGCAGCAGCGACAGGACACAATCATTATGCTTTTCATCAGTCCGTCATCCAACCCCATTTCAACACTAGCTTTAGTTGGCTTTTTACTTTTAGCCGTAGAGATGAATTCTTCATCTAAACCTAGCTTGAAAAAGTGAGTTAAGAACACACCAAAAGAATCCATCTGATAAAGAAACTCATCATCTTTATATCATATCGTTTCATTTCGCTTGCTGTCATGTTTGCGTTTCGAAACTTAAAATTGGACCAGATCAGCTCTTGCTCAGAACCATAATATTCTTGTCGTTACGATGATATAAACACGAACATGATTTATGCCCATACGCGACGCGTACATACAACGCTTCATTTCTCAGCCACAATGTAAGTACAATCTGAAATAAAACATTGCACTTTTTTGGAATGTGGCGACATGTCATACTTAACCTTTGCCTTTTACGCACTTTATGTTATATGTATTTTTTGTATGCAAACCGAATGAGATTACGGAGGCGTGAGAAAATTATGGCTGTGTTGTTGTTGTGTACATAAGCAAATCGTGGTAATAATCATCTGAAAGAAAAAGTGTATCGTTATGAAGTATGATGTGGGATTACAGTGATTATTATTATTATATTATGCACACCCTCTCCATTTCCTTCTCTTCTGCTGCTACAAATTTCCGATGAAAATGAATCATTGCTCACATCGTCCTGTTCCGCAGCAGGAAAACTTGCATAATTACATATTTCGTGGATGGAAGGAGCAACAATAACGCAACTGCAAAAAGCCCTTTCAAAGAATAGCATGGATGCATTCATACATGCATACAAAATAATTCTTTAAAAGGAAGAACGGAGTTCTGGTAGTTGACAACATTTTTAGCAGTTGCTTGTTAACACGTCGTAGTACACTATACAATAATGTAATTTCAGCCTTTGACTTGCCTCTTTCACTGTAAAAGATCCATTATGTTGTTTTTATTTTCTTGTGATTTATGTCCACCTTTTTTTAGAATACTATGCACGGAAAAATTCTTTGAATTCTTTCAGGAATTTCCCTTCGGATAATACATTTTTTCTTTAAAAAACATCAGGCGCCAGTGAGCTGGTAAAAACATTGGAATTAAGTGGCTCATCTCATTCACTCACTTGACAAACCGTTCAGCTACATTTCCAATCCGTAAAAGTATTCAGGCTAAAAAATAGATCGCAATACAACAGAAGATTTGTGTGAGATGATTGACCGGTAAGTTGTCTGTCAAGTCTATAGCGACCTCGTCCACCTACGCAACCTGAGCAGAACGTATGAAGCATCTCAAGGAAAATCTCCATTAGGATCTTCATGTTACAATATACGTGACAAGCAAACGAGGTACATTTATCGATGATGCTGCTGTTTGCATTGAGAGCTCTCTATTTTCTGATCGATTGACACATTCGTCAATGTCAAATCTGCTAACGGTAAATAAGAATTGGGATCCTAAATGGATTACATTTTTATCATTTATATCAATCCAATCTCATCTGCTGATTTGAACCATCTCATTATTAACCAGGTTGTCAATGCCCTCTCTAAAGGGAACTAGTATAATATATCTACAGTAAGACATGTGCGTAATGAATGACTGTTTGATGGGTCAATAAAACAGAATGTCAAATCAAGATTGACTGTGCTAATATATAATGTTGATGCGGATAAAATACTCCGACGATCTGATTTACTTTTATCGAATTTATTGTAACCTTCTTTTGGTTTCAAATTTCCAACCTCAGCCAAAGTCAGCGAGGAGAGCCTGCCTACATGACATGACAATGGCTGTTCCCGTCCATTTAATTCGTATTTTAAAACTCCGCGTGTGTATCCACATCATCATAAAACACTCCTTTTAACGCAGCGTTTGGTTTATTCTTCGCGTGAAAGGAATAATATTGCATGTTTGTGTGTGTGAGTTTTTGCAACAAAAGACATTTCTGCATTGAAATCTACTCATTTGCAATGACAAGCAGGAAAGGGAGGACGAAAAGTGTTGGCAAAGGCCGAGACTTTCCTTTTCTTGTCAAACAACAACAAAAACAAGAGACGAATAGTACATCTTATTACTTTTTTCTGCTTTCTTCTTGGTTCATACAATACTTCAATGTTTTATTTATCAGTATGATATCCGCTTTTTTATATTCTTACCCCAAGTCTCTTCCCAACTTTCACTTCGAATCGGTTTGGAATTATTAGCGGAGGCTGAGCCCGTGCCAACAACACCAGAAGAGCTGGCACCAGAGCTGGAACCACTTCCAGAGAAAAGTCTCATGCAAAACATTGTGGCAATTTTTTTTACTCCTAGTTTACTACCACATTACATACGTACATGCATACTTACTTACGTATGCTTAAATAAATCTCTTTAGTAGCCATATTGTCCATTTTGTTATAGCACACGCTAGCATATCCCCATCAAACCCAAAGCAAGTAAGTAGCAAAAGTTTAATCTCTGGAACACGACCAGCTTTGCAGGGGTTTTGTACGGTGGTGTCGTACGTGTAGTAGCACTTTGTTTAATGAATTGTATAAGTATATCTGACAAAAATATCTTTGGGTACGCACTAAAATACCAAAGTCGTTGAATTCATATGAGCAAGAGCATAAATTTCGGTGGGCAGAGGGACACACCACTTTTTTGTACACCTCATTGAAATGAATTCCGGAATAGTTCTGTCGCTCTCTGTGTGCCAGCCAGTATTATACTCTTTCTCTCTCTCTCGTATCACCTCATGCAAAAATGTCAAATCCTTTCCATTGTCCACTTTCATTCCACGATCTAACTGCAAAAATAAAAGCGCCGGAGAAAATGCCAACAAAGAGTGAACCAGGCAATTCACAACATGCACGCTCATAAAGGACAGGAGGGTTAAGGAATGGAGTTGAGTGAGAGTCAATTCTTGTCATTCTTTGTAGAAGGGAAGCGAGAAGGCATAAATGAGCTGAAACTCATTACGAGTCAACTACGTTACATTATACTTTGCTTCAGCTCATTTCCGAGTTATTAGCCGTTCAATGCGATAAGATTAGCCTAGAAATTAAAACTTTTTTCTCTCAAATTTTTGTTCATAAATTTCAGCGACGCAGAGCAGTTAACTACAATATGTATATGAGTACACGGTGGGTGGACTGACTAGTGGCAGCGGCAGCAGTCTTATCATTTTTTAAAATTCTTAGCTTTCTGAAAGAAGCCATCCACTTTTAAACTTAGCGTGTCTTGCCTACCTAACCGAACCTCGTTTGTAATCCCATTTTATGTCTTTTTCTGCCATTTCAAAATATATTTTACCTTTTCACAAAATTGCATGTTGAGCAGCGATATAAATCCTTTACGTCTTCAAACAGTCGAAATAAGCTTTAAAATATCCGGATGGCGTTGCGTTGTTGACCCTTATTCTTCACGTTTATTTTTAGTGTTATTGTCATACCATGCGGTTTATCATGTGAGCAAGTTGAAGTTGACGGCTGTTTACTCGCACTAAACTACAACCGTCAGATTTTGTTCGAGCTCATGTTCATACTTGCGATACAGTTATGTTGGTACATGGAACAACTTGAAAATGTCTCATTTATCACGTACTTCCAGGAGAGAGAGAGAAATGGTGAAGGAACCAAAACATGATTACTTTTTCCTTCTGACATAATATCCATCAAGCTTATCCTACATGTTATAGCCACCCCATATGTTTCCTTGCAAAGTATGACGCTCAATGTACAAATTTCAAAAATAGTTTTTTCAACAACGTTTCATTCACAGCCACCCTTTCCTTCTGCTTTCAATTGTTCAACCTCGGGATCAGTAACGGCTTTAAAATGTAATCGGGCAACGCAACATTTCTTTTTCTTGAAAAGGAGAAAAACGCGTCGTCGTTGGTCTAAGAAAGAGGAAAAAGATAAGAGAATGATCAGTACATTGAGTTGATAGTGAGAAAGGAGGGATGGAATAGGGTAAACAACAAGAAGGTAACGAAAAGAGATGAGTGGAGATAGTCAAGTAGCAAAATACATTATTTTTTTCGAAGTACATTAAGTACACGTCTATTGTAGCTTTGTTGCTCTCTTTGGAGAATTATGGACATACATGGGAATAATGGCAGGGGTGTCATGATTGACAAATGATTTGGAGGAGGAGGTGGTGGCAGTGGAAGAAGTGGCTACCAAAAGTGTACGCTGTGGAGAAGTGGATTGAGTGAGAACGTTATGTGTTCAATCAAAATGACTGTGGTGCATGGAACAGTGCAGTGGAGTCCCCTTGCCTCTAATAATAGACTGATTGTGATTGTAGAGTGAGTAAGCATTAGCAAGGGGAGGAAAAAGGTTAAAAGTGAAATGTAATGTTGGAATGAGAGAAGAATAAAAAAGTGGGAAGGTTGTTCTGTAAGTAGCTTCACCTCAAGACATTACACTTTTATGAACATCCCATAATTCACATGAGCCAGGCAACCACAACGAAATAAAAGCTGGAATGGCTCATCATTATTATCATTATGAGAAACTTGCTATTTCTATTGCTATTGCTTTGGTTGGAAATAAAAGAAATGATTTGACATTTATGTAGCATGCACAAAGGAATAGAGAGAGAGAGTGAGAGTTAATAAAATCATATATTTATTGAATAACTTTCACCACAATTAGACAAGACACGCAACCATTAGTCTTCTTCCTCCGGTGTTGCTGCTTCTCATTTCTCGGACTTTGTTGCGTGTCCCATTGCACTTGTAATGCAGCTGCACTAAATTCTTTTTATCAAACTCATCAAAGCTGAACAGACCGCAGGCGAGTTCAAATGAAATGGAAGTTTTTGTTGTGGTGCGGTCGTGGTTTGGTCAGATCTCACATCAAAGGCAATTGCGAAATATTTTATGTATAAATCCTTCCCTCTTTCTAACTTTTGAATTAATCACGGTGAACAAAGCTACATGCGCTTACTCAAACGCATTTTCTAAGGTTTTTGCACGAAGCAGTGGCAATTGAAACTGAAAACTTTAAATACCGTCTTGATCAGCACAATTTATGGAAGTACTTTTCAAGTGCCACTTTAAGTTTCAAAATAAAATAAATTTCCTAACAAGGTGGTCTCCAAACCCTCTTGAGACACTCGTGGATTATAGAAAATGTTTCTGCGTGTCCTGTGCATGTGCTTTAATGTACGGTAAAATCCCCAACAAAAAACTAAAATTTATTATTTCATGTCCCTACTTTTTTCGCTGGTGATAAGCACAAAAAACAAGTCAAGTTCATACTGCTCTTATTTCACTTCCGGAGAAAAAAATGCAGAATGCAACGCACTTGTTAGTGCAGAAACCAAACCACAAAAGTGGCTTTAGCTTGCTCACAAAAATGTCAGAATCAAAAAGTCACAACAAGAACACAAATTATAAGAGATTTTTATCATTCTCAACCAGCCAACCATTCTATTCTTTCCTCAAAACTTTTTCTTCAGCTGCTGAGTTTATAACATTCAGCTTCACAATTGGAAAACCCGACAAGTAAAGAAAGAGCCACATGATTTGTTCACCATTTTGTTGCGTACATTAGTGGCAACACAGCGATTGCAATCGGATCGTGGTGATAATGATAACAAAGAGAGAGACAGTCACACACGCACAACTTAATTTAGTCTCTCGCAACACACACTTTTGATTCCAGCACACGACAACGCCAACCTTCTTTACTTACTGGGTTTCCAACAAAGGAGCCAAACAGGCTTCATTCCACCACGAAAACCAGAAACGGTTTGAGCTCCGGCTTCCCACTGACGGATCATCTTATACAACTCCAAGGATATTACGTATGAGCTACTACTGTTATAAGAATATGCAACGGGAATCCAACCATATCATGCGTTTCCCTGCGTGTACTCTGGAGAAAATACCGGCTTCGCTTACTCTCTGCTACCCGGGCCGGCTCAACTTTCAGAAAAAAGGCCTTCTCCACCTTCTCCCACTTATGCAACGAAATACTATGAAAGAACTATCAAGAGCAAACAAATTCTCCCCGTCCATTCAATTCAAACCTAAAGTTGTATGCATTCTATGTAGAACCGCAACTGCATACATTCTTTCTACCAACTTTCCATTTACATCCATCCCAATGTGTGATATCAGTTTCGAGAGCGAAGAGAGGCAAAAAATGCTTTCATTTCATGGACTTGAACTTGTGTGTTTTTGCTTTCCCTTTGGAGTAAGTATAGTGCATTCAAATGATGCCAATGCCAAAACGAGAGAGGTCTAAAAGCTCCAAGTTTATTTAGTTTTTTTCCTTTTGGTTTTCATTTCATAAGATTCCTCTAGGGCGACATGCGTCTTTTACAGTGTTCTACTACAAGAAATACAACTACAACTATATCATCATCATCATCATGATCATCATATATGCATTTCCATTGAATAAATGTACACTTTTGGAGCTCCTCTTTATTGTCACTTTTTCTCTTCATTGTAGTCATCCAGTCAAACGGAGAAGTGGGAGGAATGGAACATTTTTATTATGCAATCCTACATATTTTTTCTCTTCTCTGCATTGACAAGGCAATGCTCTCCAATTTTTTTCCTAGCTCAAGTAAAAGACACTTAAGTTATGCTCCCATTGCCGAACTATTGTCAATATATATCTTATTCTTCTCCGCTCTCGTTGTTCCCTCAAAAAAGTGTAAGTCGATGAAGTATGTGTCTCTTCACACTCTTTTCCTTCTCCTCCTACTCTTCGTCATCCTGGTCTGTAGTCAAAGATAAGGAGAAGGAGAGGATATTTATGTTTTTCTTTTAATGAAAAATGCAAGTAAAACTGGTGTTGTGTTGTGTACAAATCTCGTACCTAGGGCCACGCAACTCACAAAATTATACAAATATCTCCTTTTCCTTGATGCAAAAATATTCATATAAATTGGAATGAGATTGAGTGAGGGAATGCTACCAAAAAAATCACAGAATTTTTCCGCAGTTTTGATTTCCTCGACTGCGGAAATAAAGTTTTTTTTTACTGGGAAATCGAATGCCATGTCATAATCCGTTTTCCTTTGATGCAAAGTACAAGAGCCAAATAATCATGGAGGAATGAACTTTCTTTTACTAAAACAAGATCCAATTTCCTACCGTTGGAACGTTTATAGCTAGTTTTCTCTACTCCCTATTATTTATTGAAAGCTGAGCTTCCGAAATGACAATGACATAACCGCAATATCATCACCGTCGTCGTCATATCATGTTTGATATTATAGCGATACTCCCCGGACTCATTTGCGTACACAGAAAGCTCTATAATCGAGAATGTGGTTGAGGTAATCTCATGTGAAGATCATTTCGCAGGACGATTTAAACAGAAGCTGGTCTGGTAATGTGCATGCGAACATACCCTATCTCTGGACTCGGTAGGTAGGCATGTTATATTCATGCTATTCTTTAGAGACCAAAATCGTATCTGATCATCAACATCGTTTTGGTTATGTCTGCTGGTTTTTGGCCACGAAATTTGACATGAATATGTAAAGGGAAGTGAAATCTCTCATTCACTACCAAGAATGTCTCAAATGGATCGTATTTTATCGAGAGATGAGTTAGCCTTTTAACTATGGCACAATCACACGAGTAATTTTATTTTACTCTTATCAAATCCTGACTGATTCAGTTTTCACATCCAAATTTCATTTCGAACGCATCATCACCAAAGAGATGCATAGAAGGGAGAACGGAGAGGCATGTAAACATCAAAGGCAAGTCAAGTTATTGTTCTTTCTGATGAGATCACACGCGCTCATCGCTTCTAGTTTGTATCATCATGATCATCATCGTCAACAACATCCATTTATTATATCTCACGCTTCTCAGTTCACTCTTTTTCTCCTCCCACACACGAGGGTTAAGTGGAGACGATGCAAGGGAAATGCAATCAAAGTTGCTAAAAGGCACTGAAAATTGAATTGACTGGTTCAAAAGCAACTATAAACAAGAATGCAGGAGATATGCACACAACCCAAGTTCATGGCTTTGCTTTTCCTTTCTCCAATTGAAGTCAAGTGCTTTACAAGCCGCCGACGTCGTTGTCGGACTTTGAGAGATAATAACAGTAATAAATGGTAAAGAGTTACAGAGTTTCATCATCACCAAACTGAGTCAGAACGCAGGGAGTCGATTTCAAACAAGAGGAGCATCCCCACACACAACGCAAGATGAATTCTCTCTCAAGTTGATTTAATTCAGTGAGCGACAAAAAAACTCGAATCTGATCCACACCAACAAGGAAATGGAATTTTAGCTGCAAAAAGGGGAAAGCTGGCTTTGCGTTGGCTTGAGTTTTCGTTGGCTTGGCATTGAAATGGATTGTTGGATGAACGCTTTCACGCACTCCTTCTTCCAAATGCAATTCATCCTCATCCTTTGGTGTTTTACGAAGAGAAAAGAGGTTTTTCGCGAAATTCTAGTTTATCATGTTTGTGTCTGTCCACTTCCTACACGACAAACGGAGCAAGACAAAGGGCCAACATAATACACTGCCTTTTGGACAGACATCCCTGGAAATTCAATGCATTTCCACTGATTAATGTTGTAGATCGTGAACATATGTTCTGTTGCATACTATGTTCAACTGTTATCGAGTCATGCTCAGAAATCCTCGCACAAACTACCGCAATACGCAATGTGGAGAATGAGAGAAAAAGACAATTTAGTAAAACTTCAGTTGGCTCTAAGCAGAGATTTTCGGAGAGAGATACTTTGAGTGAGGCAATGAGGCGAGGTGAAAGTGAATAGAATAAATCCCCTATTTTACGCCACAATGAATTCACTTTCCAAAACAATAGTAGAGCACAAGAAAAAGGATAAAAGAAGAAAAGACAATAAACAGACGCTTGTTGCAAATGTTTTAGAGGACAACAAGCAGCAATGTGATACGCATAGATATACACACGCACCATTCTTACACGAAAACTGGATGGAGTTCCTTTGTGAGATCATCCAGTTTGCATAATCTGACTTGCGTAAGAAAGAATGGGAATGGTTAAGAAATACTCTGCATTTTTTTACAAACGTAATATGAAATTAATAAAGATTCCAATTAAGATAAGAAACTTGTTTGGCTTAAGTAGTTATTCATGTGACAAAAAAATCTCCATCAAAACTTTACCTATTATCAAAGTTTCTTATGAAAATATCAAATTTCGAGCCTCTATTCTACAGAAACTTTGAGTTGATAATAATTATGATGTTGATGAAAAGATGGGTAATTAAAGGTAGATTAAGATGAGGACGAGGAAAGTTGTTGACTTTGAGAATTAAGGTGAACTTTCTTTTCACAACGAAAACCTTTGAGAAATAGGAAGCTCGTCAGCTCAATCTAATGGAGAAGAAATATGATGTATGATATAGATAATACCAGCTTGTGTTCAAGTTTGAATGTGCAACAACTGCAATCTCATTTATTATGCATACAAAACCGTCATTCTGCAACTTGTACACTTTCCAAAATGAGCAAGGAAGTTGCAAGGAGTAAGAAACTTGGGAACAAGCTGACTCTGCGTGTCTGCATGCACTTCATTGCATCCCATTAAATATTGCCTGCAATCAAAAGGCAAGAGGGAAGGTAAATTGGGTTTTAAAAATAAGATTTAAGAGGGTGATACGAATGATACGAACGATATGATAGCATCACCACCGCCGCAGCTAACTCCAACACCACTGCAGTGATAAACGTCATCCTCTTCATGAAACTGTTTCCCTTTAAATGTACAGCATTTCTTTCCTTTTCTCCCGTTGAACATTTCCTGTTGCACTCACGTTCACAGCTTTTATCATCATCATGATCTTGTACAACTTTTACAAGTTTATTGGTGCTATGCACACTGCAATAAAATGCAGCAAGGAATTCGGGCGATGCAAATAAATGCAACGTATTTTATTGTATTACCCTTGCACTTACATTATACATCGTTTCCTCCTTCCTGGGGAGAGAGATTAAAGAGGAAGGATCGACTAGAGTGGAATTCATCAGTAGGGAAGGAGTTGAATTGAAGCATAAGTTCATTGTGTTGTTGGAGTGAGCAACGCAGTCACCTGAAAAGCGTTTGAAACTGAAACCGACTGAGAAAATGTTTAGAAAGGAGGAAAGAAGCAGGGCAAAATAATAGCAATAGAATGTCATGAAAACCCTTGCTTATAATTCGCAGTTCATTCTCATTCATCTTACTTTCTCTTGTACTTGTATTTAGCCCTTCACCCTCGTCGTTTCCATTTATTTCTTGAAAAAGAACACAATATGAAGTAGGCAAACTTGATGATGAACAAGAAAGTGTAAGAAAATTAGATGCTTTTGAAATTAACTCAAAACCAAGCGGCTTACGGCTTATTGTAGACCCATCGTTATCATAACGATCAAAGGTTTTGATGAAGTATACAAACGCACTCATTAAGTCCATATTAGATGTTTTTAGTTTAAGAAGATTACAAATTAGTCGAAATTTATTGTGACTCAAAAAATCTGCTTGTCAATTTTGGTTTATTATACACAACTACATCATGAGATCACAAACCTACCACATTATATAATACTACTAAAAGTTGTATGGAATATATACTTAAGTCATATCATTGCAATACAGCTGTGTATTTTGTATGAGTGGGTGGTAATTCTGCTTTTGGTTAACACAATTTTTTCTTCGCATCCAAATTCATTGAGTTCAGAAGAGCATGGGAATTTTTTTCCTGCTTTTCACTGTTGAGAGAATGTAATGGCAATAACAATCAGCACTCCGCTTGCCGTCGCCATCATCATACAATGATGAATATCACCAAACAGAAATGTCAATCACAATGCGAATTCCATCATCAAATTCAGAGTCATACTCATCTTTCCCATCCTCGTTCCCCTTTTGTAATTCTTTATCATTCTTCTGACACTTACTTACCATCACGGTTTGATGACATTGTCGTTGTATCTCCCCTCCACATAAGTATACACACAGAGGCGCATTACTAATCTAGCTAAAATATCTCCTATTCTTCTTCGACGTAGTCATTTTATGACAATTTTCCCATTCATCATGCTCCCAAACGTGCTCTATCGTATTTTGTTTAGCGGAAGATGAAGTAAAGAGAAAAAAGCGCAATCATAAACGCCCCTTCATACACAATTGTGATTTTGAGAGAGTACAACAATACTCAATTCAACGTTGTGTGCAGTCATTATATCACAGCGATATATGCACACTATCTCCACATTTGCCATTGTAGAAATTACATTTCTTTGTGCTCCTTGTCGTCGTCCGTATAAAAATATGGTTCTCGACTCAATTTCGACGTATCTCTCTCCAGTTAGTTTTTCCTTTGTGAATTGTTTCGGTTTGCAACAAAGCTCATGCAAAATAGGATGCTTAAAATTGCAACATAATTTTATCTAGTTTCATTTACATACCAAAATGTTTCGAGCCGTTTTCAAGAGAACTTCATATGGACGATTTACAAATAAGTATGGTTTAATCATATCCATAGAAAAGTTGGTAAGTAGACATTTTCGTTATTTTAAGAAGACAGCAAACGTCAGCTCCAAATTGATTTGTTTCTTGGTTTCACATCAAAGCTAAAGCTAGATGCATCTTCATTCATAGAAAGGAGTAAGTACGTATAATTTGGAGGCTTGATATGCTAATGGGAAGGCATGTGATGGGAACTCTAGTATTTTCTTAAGCCTCCTTTGAGCTATTCTACAATCAAACCAATTCACTCAAAAAAAGCATATATTTTTGGCTGCGTACAGACAGATGCGTATAATATGTTGCTTACATTTGCATATTTACGATTTTTACGATACATGGTGAAGTGGTATCCTTCTCGAAAGTACTTTTAAATGTCAAGACAGAAATGAAGCTAAACAAAACATTGATCTTTCTTCCATCATCATATCATCATCATTTCCTTGAGTTGGATTTGAATTGAGAAAGAAAAAGTGCACACATTAGCTTTGCTCATTTTGATAATGCAAGTTGTTGTAAGGAGGCATGCGAGTAAAAAAAGGGGAAACATGATGACTTTGACTGCAAGTCATTTATTAAAGTGCGTGTGTGAGAGGATATCATCATCATATCCACTACTCCTTTAAAAAAAGCTTAATGCTCACTTTTTCCTCTAGCGTTTCTCTTCCTTGCACTCTATTTATTAGAGCCACTTGAAAACCAATGGAATCTGGAATGCTCTACATTTTAGGCTGATTGCATGAATTTTCATTACTCACATCACTGAACTCTACTACTATATTGTGGACTTGAGAAGAGTTCACTCAAGATTTTTTTTTGTTTTCCTTCCTCGCTCGAAAAGACAGGGTTAAAAGTACCCGATTTTGTTTCTTTTAATGTATACAAGTTATGCTTTATTTGTGTAAAAAAGAATGTTTGAGAATAGCTTACCACTGGAACTATACGGATGTCCATGAGCACTTCCACCTCCGCCAATTAAGGCCTTCCCTTTGTCCACTGAGGAGGACTTTTTACTCGGAGCTAATCCATGCACATTTCCGGCTGAGATGTGAGCATTCACCAGATTATGATGATGCTGTTGCTGCTGTTGGGGAAAACTGTGATGTTGATGAACTACCCCAGTGGAAGTTGACGCCGATCCGACACCATTCACAGGAGCACCACTGTTAGGAATAGGGATACTTGTGTGCTGCTTGCAAAAGCCGGGTAGTCTATAATAAAACAAGAATTACGCTAGTCACAAAACCAATTCACTTTCAAATTCTTAAAACTATCTACCACTGTGGAGTGGACTATGACACTTAACGATGAATATGTAAATTCAGTAACAAATCTATTAATGAACAAGAAGACTAAATTGCATTGCGGAATTTAGTGGTCGTTCAAAAAAGGGCCATAGTTTGTGATGCAACGAACGGTGCATTTGCCTTGGCTTGATGCAAGAAGGGATCACCACAACACACCACATCAACACTGACAGACAAGCTAAATCAGACTGAGTGATGGTAAATGAGTGAGCAGTTGTATGATATGTGCAGTCAACTTTTCAGCTGTGGAGTGAAATGTTGGTGATCTTCACCAACAAAGTTAGAGCTTTTAAGCATCTCACGTTATTCCATTAGTTAGATCCATCCATTTCATATCCTTCTCGCTCGCTCTCTACTTCAATAATACAATAATCACCACAGCAGGGCCTGAGTTGTGTATTGATGTGGCATGGCACGAAGCATTCTGCATTTTATTTCCCCAAACTTTGTCTACATATATGGAGCCTTGCACATTGTCGGCTGCTCCTCCAATATCAAGTTCATGAGCAAATGCTTCATATTTATTATTGCATTACATTTCACGTTTTTCCCTATCGATTTCTTGTAGTGACTGCTCTGAACCGTTTTGTGTTTATACGGGTCGTGGTGTGTGCATTGCACGTACGTCTGTCGCCGTGTGTGGAGCATTACTAGATGATGGAGATGGAGCATTGTGTGCTATCATCCTCAACAGCAGTGAAAAGAATGGGCAGAATTTTATTGCTTTTTTACTTTTGTGTTATTATTAGTGACGATATGCCTCTGTAAACAACGGTGGTGGCCTCGGCTGGCTTGGTTTGGCCTACTAGAACACATTTTTATTTTCGGAGAGGAAAATGAACCCTTCGATTTAAACGCAAATGAGGGAGTTGCAGGGTATTATGGAACAGGAAATGCATTTTGGATTTCAGAGAGGAAAAAAGTGCATTTGATGCAACTTTAAGCTGCTTCCAACGCAGTACTAACTGCATAATGTGACTTTCGCTTTCCTTCATTCCGTATTCCCCCATAAGGTTCTTGCAGCTAGCAGCCTTACGTTTCACGAAGTATCGTGCTGATCTACGTACACATTTATGTATGTCCACACCACACATCTGGCTTCCCTGAGAGAGATTATTACGGACGAAAACACTGGCTCAAAAGGGGTGCCCTTTTGTGCCATACCCTGGTCGCTGTCCATGTTCATGCATATTTATACCAAACAACCCTTATCGTACATAACTAATATATATACTTTTCGTGTATACTTCTCATTGCCTTTGACAGCACCGGTATAGTGGTGGTGGTGATGCGTTAATGCTTATAATTTTGTTGTATTCACAAGTAAGACCATGCCACATGTGCACGCATGGACTACGCACAATATGACTAGTTAATCTGGGGAACAGCTTATGTCGGATTGGTGAGACATGCTGAGTTTCAAGCACGTTGAAATTGGAACATTATGAAGTATTCAGTAGTAAACGGGAAATTTGACAGAGACACAACCCAAGAAATGGGTTTAGTAGTAAAAACGGTATATGAAAAACAAAGAACAT
>JAQGAP010001263.1:0-21457 GCA_034697805.1 Orchesella bifasciata | reverse complement strand
AGAGTTCAAATCCGATCTCAGTTTGTCCAAAATATTAATCGTTTTCTTTAAATAGTGAAAAAATGTCAAAACACTTTAAAAAAATAACTTTGAAATTCCATATTGCAAAAACGGTGACCATTTTCGACAAACGGAAAAAAGCAAAGTTGGGGATACCGATTGAGTACAGTTTAAAAAAGAAATCAAGTCATTATCTTTAACCATCTTTCCGTAACCGTGGTTTGACTGAATTAAGAAATTTGCCGACAAAATTAGGCATAACTCCTGAACCTTTCAACTTTGACCCATAAAAATTGGTGAAATAATGTAACTGTAGTAGAACAACTAACTTGCAAAACTTGAAGGAAAACTATTTTTTGTGATATGAGCTTCCGGATTGAGGAGGATCTTGTTAATATTCAGCTACACTTTCTTCACAGGAGGGGCAAACTTGCAAACAGAACTCGGGTTGGAGTTTCCCCAGAAGTCCATGCAGCATCACCTCGTGGATACCGAAAATGTTCTTTATTATGAAGAACATCTTTAACTGATCGCCAAGAACGCCAAGGGGTGTCATCCAAAATGAATGGGTTGAATGAATGATGATTACAGGAAATAGATTGTTTCTTTCCAACTCGAGAATCCTTCGTCTTTTAAGGCTGAGAATATGTTACAAGTTAAAGTTGCCACGTCACAGCCAGCCGTTTCGTAATCACCAGTACTTTCTCTATCTCTGGGGGATGCCAGTGCGCGTTATGAGTGGTTAACACTTTGCATAACCACCCACAAGTCGAAATTGGGCAAATGACACCTCCTCCGCTTTCATGAAGCACTTTGTGCTCCCTCATTTTTTCCTTACGGAGGAAGAGCGCTCCACAATCTCTGCACTTGAGGTAAGGTCTGGCTCTCAAAGGTTAGGAAGGAACCTTGACTCCATTCTTCCTGTTCGGGTGGTGATGCGCGTAATGATAAATGACTTTGTCTGGATGCAAAAACCAACCGCAGGTTTCGCAAATCACTGAATTGGAACCTGGACGGTGGAGTTCCATGTGGGGCTTGAATACACGAAGGGAGCTGATGTTACAGGAGAAGTCGAGACAGGTGTAGACGGTGTATTTTTTCTTGATGAACTGAAAATAGCGAGGGTGTTCTGACACGGGTAGGCCCTCCAGTGCATAGCGAAGTTCCCCTCCACGTTGGTTGCAACTTCCTTTTTTCTTTTGTTGAGTGGGAGGTTGATCGTGGTCCTCCTCATGATTTGGATGATTATACTTGACGTCGAGGTGATGAACTTCATCGATAAGGTCGTCCTCCTCATTTGGAAGATCGCCAGTGATGAGAGGTTCATCAAAATCGTCACCATCATCATTTACCAAAGAATCCAGTGAAAAACTCGGGTTGGGGTTAAATGCGAATTCTATTTTAAAATGTAATATTACGAGTTACACATTTCATTACGTGAAAATTTAGATAAATTGCATTTTTGTGTGAATTGGTTCAATTTATAACCTTTCAGAACGTGTTCCCGAACCTCCTTCCAAACAGACTCATTTTCTTTCAAATGGGAGTCCCTTGTCGTGTGAATCCGAGCTTTCAACTCCTTCCCAATTCGAAGCTGTTGTTGTTGCATTTTCGATATTTCTTTTGAAATCCTATAAAACCTTATCACAGTCTCCTCACAAGAATAACACACCTTGAACCAAAGCTGAGGTGGAAGTGTTCCCTCCACAAGAAACTGGCAAAGTTTTTCATTCTCAATTCCCAAAATGTTTCGCAATATGAAGATCACTTTGAGTTGGTCTGTCAGAATAATTGAGTCCTCCTCCTTCATAAAAGTGGGATGATGAGGTGGATTGTCAGGTAGGATGGAATTGGGTTCATTTTTGAAGGAAGGTAGAGCACAGAAGAGGCAGTGGTTGGACGCTTTTTCATCACTCATTTTGACTAACTGATTTTTTTTATACAAAACTAAAAAGAAATGTGATGAAGATGTGCGGTTTTGCCATCAAAACCTTAAAAAACAGTGAGTTGAGCTCAACCCGCATTCCCAATTCTAAATTTTCGGGGCAGATTCATCTAAAACGGATGAGTTGAAACAGGCTTGGAAAGTTGAGAAGAGGGGGACTCACGCATACTCTCAAAACTGGTTAGAAAAGCCCTTCTCTTAAGGCTAGCTAGCTCATCTTGCTATGCATTAGGTAGGAAATCCTACAGAAATGTTCGAGAGGGTGAAGCAGCAGCGAGCTGGCTGCAGGCTTGACGCATTGGCTTTGACTGTATGCAAACAACACAGTATACGATCGATATTGCATCAAATTCACAATACAAAATCAAAGCATCACTTGTTTTTCTGTTGACACTTTTCGTATATTGAATGGAAGTATATTTTTAATATCAATTATAATTCACATCCTTTTGCACATTCAACCCAATTTGAAATCCAATAAAATGGATATGGAAGTTGACGGCACTAATAGCAGTAATGGAAGTGGTTCCAATCAAGCCAGAAAAAGAACTGAGGAAATGGACACAGAGCCGGCTTCCAATACTGACAGCAACCAGCCAAACAGTAATTGAAAAAGAAGTTTATTGTTCCATGAACGAATACAAAGGCAATTTTTAAAAATGCTGATGAGTGACTATGTATATCTTTCAGTGAAGGGTATACCACCTCCAATCATCCGCCGTGAGAACGACGAGATACCAACCGAACTTGGTGGAACAGACATCATTAGTTACACAGCTAACGACCACCTTGGACAAGGGGGGACGTCGACAGTCTATAGAGGTTACTATGGGAAAGTGCGTTGTGCTGTAAAGCGAGTCAATTCCAAGTACGTGGAGGTCTACAAAAACGAGTTGGCAATTTGGCAAGACATGAAGGAGATAACGGAGGACGCCAACGTCAACATCGTCACCTTGTTTAGGTGGACCGAGTGGAAGGAGGGAAATGGCATCACATACTATTTTGCGATGGAGCGTGCCCTCTGTGATTTAGAACATCGGGTTCAGCAGCTAAAGGAATGGAGAGACGCTGAAGATCCTCAATTTGAATCACAGATGAAAAAACTACCTGAATTCCTTTATGGAGCTGCAAAAGGCCTAATGTGGATTCACAATTCTGGTATTCTTCACAGAGACATCAAACCAGAAAACGTCCTTATTTTTGAAACCAGCAAAGGCGAAATTGCAAAGCTTGGCGATTTTGGTGTCAGCAGAAAGCTCTCGGCTACCTCCACAGGGACCGACTCAGCCGGAAGAGGGACGTCTGACTGGATGGCACCAGAAGCTATTCAAGCCAAGATATTTAAAAAAAACTTCTACAACACAAAATACATTGACATTTTCTCCCTGGGGATGACGTTCCACTACGCAACTTCCCTGGGTTCCCATCCTTTTGGTTATTCCAGCCAGTTTGGAGAGTTCATCACGATGAACATCAAGGATACCTCAGTACTCCCCACAAAGTTGGGATATCCTCACTTTGAAGCTGACCATTTATTTCAATGGATGATGCGGAAGCAGGCACAACAGCGACCAAAAATCATTGAAGTTTGCAACCACCCATTTTTCTGGAGTTGGGAACGAAAGAAGGAGTTTTTACTAGCTGTTGCAATATGCTTCGATCCCAAAAAAGAAGAGGTTTTGCTTCGACTAAGAAAGGAAGTGGATGCTAATTACACAACTGTAATGTACAGTTCACCTTCTTTACCTCCACCCGATTGGGAAGAGAGATTGGGTGGAAGTTTGGTAGATCATTTTTCAAAAAGGAAAATCACCACAGGGAGGAAACGGTTCGTCGGAACATCTATAATGAGTCTGGTAGAGCTAATCCGTGATAAGTTCATGCATAGGAAGGACATGGTGGACGAGTTGACAAAAAGTGACAAGTATTTTGGTGAGAATAACTCTTTCTCCGAGAAAAAATATGTTGAGTTCTTTCTCAACACTTTTCCTGAGCTGGTTATCATCCTGTTCTGTGCACTGGCTGGTAGTAAAAAAGAGATAGTTCAGGATTCAGAGAACATCAGGGACAGAGAGTTGATCGTCTTGAGAAATAACTTTTATGCTCATTTCAACACCGTTCCACCCGTGCTACCAGAATTAAATCCAACGGAGGAGTATGAAAAGGTAATCTACCAGGATAACTATTTGTTAAGAGAATTAAAAAGTAGATTAGTTTCAATAAACAATAAAAATTATTACCATTTTCCCAGGTGTTGCGAAAAATATTTAGCTACTTGGCTCTTGGACAGTTTGAAGAATGTAAGCATTCCCTACTAAAATGCCGGATGGTACACCCCCATTGGACAATCGTGATGGATAAATTTCTGGAGGAGAAATGTCTCGACACCTGGACAAATGTTGAGCTTTCCAAGAAAATCTGTGGCGACCAGCAGCCCTACACTTTTACCATGCTCAAACTCGTGTCACCCCGCATTCCCCAACCGGAATCGTCGTGGGCTCTTTTGTGCCCTCCTCGTATCCATGAAAAGAGTCGATCAACCACTTTGACTACTCCATTCCCCTCAAAGTCACTCGTCGTTAAGTTTGTATACGGTTCTGGTTCCCCAGTATTTGGGAAAATTCACATGAAGCCGGCTAGATTCTGGGAGTTTTTTGTTCAGAGAGGGGTCCACCTCACCTCCCTCGTTTTATATGGGATTAAAGCTTCTACAGAAACACTACAGCGGATTTTTGAAAGGACTTCCAACCTAAAAGCGCTGACGCTTGATAGCGTTTCATTCAACATGGATCTGATTACAACACGAATGGACGATCACTTGAAGCGCAGGCAGTGTCCTAGGGTCTTCATCCACTCTTCAGATCAATCCTGTCTTCCTAGACTTCCGAAACTCGAACACGTTCGAATTTTTCAAACGAGCGTGAAACAGAGGCTGCTTGGTGTGCTCATAGGTACTGACGGTTTTTATAATTTGTACGACTGGATTTTGAAGCCCTACAAATCCCAACTTGTTACCTTGGACGTTGACAGCTACATTAGGGAGATGAGAGTCTTCGACTTTCCAGTGCTGAAACGCCTCTCAATCTGGGAAGGCCGGGAAGTTTGGCTGAACACTGATTCCATGATTGTTCCCCAGCTGGAGGTTCTTTGCATGGGCGCTTTCTGTAAAGGGATTGCTAAACTGGATTCCCGGACAATGAGTTTGTCAGCCATTAAAGAGTATCTTGCTCGATTTTCGGGGACTCTTAAAGATCTGCATCTTGATTTCTTGAGAGACGAGTTCCAACATTCCATGCTTCAATATTCTTCATTTTTAAAGGATGGTTGGTTTCCGGAAAAAGTTGTATTTCTAAACTTAAAAACACTTTCCATTCTCTATCCCAAATTTCCGAAGGAACTGGAGGCGCTGAAGGATATGCTTGGAGCTATGCCAGAATTGGAGACCTTGAATTTCTTGAGGTTTGTTGATGAGGGTCAAGAATTTATAAACGGGGACGAGGAACAAGCAGAAAACCAGATAGAACAGGAGCGCTACTGGGAAGCGTGTCCAAAATTGAAGAAGATCTCAGTCAGGATGGAAGTGGATAAGGAGAGCGTCTTTTTTACTCAATATAAAGGAGTCACAGTGAAAAACTAGTCTTGAATCTTTATAAAAACTATTCTATTCATTTATTACTTAATTAAAACTATTCTAGTCATTTATTACTTAATTAAAACAAATATAAATAAATAAATACGTATTACTAATTAACTCCTGATTCGTCCACTTTTACTTTGGAATGACATTTTTCTTACGCCTCCTACTACCGGTCTCGTGATTATTTTTATAATGAAGTTCAACACGGTCCGGGGACAAAACCAACTTGCAAATCTCACAAGTCACAGCTCCGGACCCTTCCTTGTGAAGCTCGAGATGAGCTGTAAGTGCCGTCAGCTCGGCAAATTTGAGAGGACACTTTTTACAATAGTGACATAGACGACCACATCCTCTCACAACTGTTTTGTAATGCTCATTCTCTTCAATACAAATATCTCCGGTTGTCGTTCCTGGAACAGGTTTTGGTCGTTCGTAAACGTTTTTTGGTTTGGATTTGGCACCTTTTGGTCGCCCTCTTTTTTTGGCAACTTTTGGTGGATCCTCAACTGTTAGCCGCGGTGACCGAGGGGATTTCACATGAGGTAAAAATAAAAAGGAGCTCATTCCGGGCAGTAAAGTTATCACAGGAATTGTCCTTGTTGTTTCTGGATTCGCATCAGGATCCAGGATTTCAATATCATCATCATCATCATCATCGTCGCTTTCAGCAAAAATGTCACCAGAGATAAATATTTGCTGTTTGTTATCATGTTCCTCGTCTGCAGCTTCTAATTTTGGAGGAGTAGTTAATTCTCCATTCCATCCTAGGAGACTGAAGTTTGACATCATGATTCTTTGAGCCTTCTTCATCCTCGTTAAAAATGTAAGTAGAATTTAATAATGGATCATCAGATTTTTCCTTTTCCACTTGAGGTGGGCAGAAAGTGTCCCCAAAATCTATTAAGAAAAATATCATGTTCAATTGAAAATAAATTTAGAAAATTACGTTGTTCCATTTTGTACTGAAATTTTGGCTCACCTTTCAATACTTCATCTCGAACTTCCTTCCAAACCTGACCTGCAACTCCATCCCCGCAATCTGAATCCAGACCCACTTTACTTGATTCAAAAATACAATTTTTGAACTCGTTGGAAATCACTTGGAGGTTCTTCTGTAGCCTACAAATCCCTCTCAAAGTTTGGTAGTATTCCTTCACCTTATCACCACATGAGGAGCAAACTCGAAGCCAAAATTCCGGATGGAGTTGACCCTCCAGTTTCCCCAGAAATCCGTGCAGCTTCTCCTCCTTGATACCCAAAATGTTCTTGAGTATGAATGTTGTCTTTGATTGACCACCAAGTAGAGTGTTCTCCTCATCCAAGATAAACGGGGTAGATGGAGGAGGATGATGATCTTCATCTGGCTCACGTTTTATTCGGGAGATTTCTCCATCAACAATGGTAAATGTTGGTGAACAAGGAGAAGCACGAAAGAGACTGAAGTTACTCTCCATTTTACAGATTTCGCGATTTTAACTACATTTACGTTGGAACGAAATATAGATATTTAGTATTTACAGTGTTAACATTTATTATTGGATGATGAAAGGAGAATGTTTACATAATGCTGGCGCTTCTGTCAGTTGGGGGTTACTGGAGACCCTGCTTTCCTAACCATAATATTATGGGTATAAACGCCACCAGAGATGTTAAATTACACTTGTGATTTATCAATAAACCTCTTAATAAAATTATACTCATTTTTATGTCATTAAAATATACTCAAAGTTACAACTAAAAATTTATATTAAAACTCGAAATTCCAAAATTTTAGTACAGATTTTTTTAAATGCATGCATGTATGCATGAAGTCATTTATTAATATGTACATTTGACATTGATTTGTACAATGAGTTGCATAAGTTTGTTTTAGTTAGTCGTTGAAATATAAATCGTACAGTGTCCATTATTGTATTTGAGGAAATTGCAGATATTTGTTTTTTGTGGTTAACATAAAACTTTCATTTAGCAACTTTGAAATAAGAGCCGCAGGCAGCAGATATTTAGAATTATAAGTAATAAACTTCTGAATAGACATCTCAGATATGTGTATTTATAGACAACAAGTATTGTCCTTTGGGTTACAGAACGGTTGTCGTTAGGTCGTAATTGTAACCTAATCCACATAACAATACACATACATATAGTATTTCTTTGGTGTGATAATTTAACATCCCTGTTTCCAATGTTTGTAGTATGTATGCAAAGCCTTTCTCCTATCTCTCTGGAAAATATTTTTACGCATTCAGTCAGAGAAGCTGCTTTGAGGACCCCCACCACCCTTTGTCTGCTGCAATGCTTTACATATTTTATAGTTTTTGTTGTGCGTGATAAAGTAAATATCTGTGATAAGACACATGCTCAGTAGTTTACTTTGAAGCACTTTTATCCATCATTAATTCATCAAAATGGAAATGGATATTGATGGTAGTAACAGCGGGGATGAATTACAGACAGCAACCACCAACTCCATAGCCCTCCGCACTTCCAATGAAGTGATAAACAGTAAGCAAAAAACTTAGCTAAATGCTAACTAATAAAAAACTATTGGGGGTAAACTTTGCTGGTACTAATACATGACAATTAAATCTTTCAGGAAAGAGGAAGCCTCGTGCGAACATACGTCGCCGAAACACTGTAAAAATGACAAAACTACAAGGAACAGCAATCAGTTACTCAGACGACGTCCGCATTGGTCAAGGGGCAACGTCTATCGTTTACAGAGGTTATTATGGTGTAGTGCCTTGTGCCGTGAAGCGAGTTGACTCCGAATATGTTGACGTGTACGAAAATGAATTGGCCATTTGGCAAGATATGAAAGAAAAAACTGAGGACGGCAACGTCAACATCGTCGGTTTGTTCAGATGGCTAGAGTGGGAGGAAGGAGGTGGCACAACATACTACTTTGCGATGGAACTAGCACTTTGTGATTTAGCCCATCGGGTGAAGCAGTTAAAGGAATTGAGAGAAGCTAAAAATCCTCAGTTTGAGTCACAGATTAATAAACTACCAGGATTTCTTTATGGAGCAGCAAAAGGCCTGATGTGGATTCACAATTCTCGCATCCTGCACAGAGACATCAAACCAGAAAACGTCCTTATTTTTGAAACAAGAACTGGCGAAATTGCAGAGCTTGGTGATTTTGGCATCAGCCGAAAGCTCTCGGCAACCTCCACAGGGACTAACTCAACTGGAAGAGGGACGTCGGACTGGATGGCACCCGAAGCTATCGAAGCGAAGATATTTGAAAAAACTTTCTACTGCACAAAATACATTGACATTTTCTCTCTGGGGATGACGTACCACTACGCAATTTCCCTGGGTTCTCATCCTTTTGATTATGTCAGCAAGTTTGGAAGATTTATCACGATGAACATCAAGGAGCCTTCAGTAACACCAAACCTGTTGGAATATCCCCACGTGAAAGCGGACCACTTGTTCCAGTGGATGATGAGTAAGAGCGAGAACGAGCGGCCAAAAATCCTTACGGTTACCCACCATCCATTTTTTTGGAGTTGGGAACGAAAGAAGGAGTTTCTGCTCAAAGTTGCAATGTGTTTTGATTCCAAAAAAGATAACATTTTGCTTCAAATCAGAAAGGAAGTAGATGTTATCTACTATTTTACCTTGGCCCGTTTAAGTAAATTACCCATCAACTGGTTGCGGAGATTAGGTCCAGAATTGGAATCCCTTTTATCGCAGAGGAAACACAGCAAAGGGATTAAAAAGTATGATGGGGACTCTGTAATGATGCTAGTAGAGCTTATCCGGGATAAGTACATGCATTACACAGACATGACCGATGAATTGACCACCAGTGACCTATATTTTGGTGAGAATGGCTCTTTCTCTGAGAAAAAATACATTGAGTTCTTTCTAAACGCTTTTCCAGAGCTGGTAATCATCCTATTTTGTGCAATAGCTCTTAGAAGAAAAGAGTTGGTCGTTTTGAGAAATAAATTTTATTCTCACTTCAACACAGTACCACCCATACTAACATCATGCTTAGTTTTAATAGAGTAGTGGAATCTAGTTTTGGTGAATTCCGTTTTTTTCGGTAAATGATACACTTGCACCCCCAAAATTGAAAATATGGAAATTAATCCATTTTAGTTCTTTTTCTCCCTGAAATATTAGAATGACAATCAGAGATAATTACTACTGAGATCTTTCAATTATTGACAATTACTTTATAATACATCATTAACATATGTTGCTAAATGTACCATTATTATTGTATTGGTTTTTTTGACAATACTTCTTAATACATTTGTAATTGATATGGAATGTTAAAGTCTGAAAATAGAGAACTAATTGTAAATTAAATATAAGAAAGATAATGTTTAATAGTTTCATGCAATTTGATTTGCTGAATTCCGTTATCTCTTTTTCAGTAAATGATTTAGTTTCAATCCCGAAATTGAAAACAGAAATAAACCACATTTGTTTCTCTCCCTAAAATATTAGAATGACAATGGTAGATTGTTAATTAATATGAAATGTAAAAGTCTGAAAATGATCTAAAGTTAAGCATAAAAAAGTTAGCGCTGTATCGAAATCTTAATTATGAAAACCTGCTATATTTGTACAAAATGAGCCAAAATAAAACCATTTAATTTTTTTCGTTAATAAATAGACAATGTTTCCATTATATTATAATTATTAACATGTGACATGCACACATTTTCCAAGGTAATTGATCAGACTATTTTGTCTGTCGGTAGTGTGATTATTTTAAATTTTCACTCTTTCCCCATCCCTATTGAGATGCTGATTCTGAAAATTAAGCCAGGCATGCCAGACGTACTTATTTTAGCAGTACAGTACTACTTTTTGGGTCAAGAAATTGGAAAAAGTAGTACGGTACTACTTTGGACCATTCTGTCCTACAAGTACTACTTTGAGCTAATCTCGGAAACAAATAGGAAATTTGTCGCAATTTTGTCTAATATAAGTGTAAAAAGTCCATTTTATAAGACTTATTTGAGATTATTTACTAAAAATTTCTTGATAGCATTATTTGTTTCATGAGATTGATGAAATAAGTACGAATCTCGGGTTTATGTGCGATTCCAGAGTGTAGCGTATGTACTGTTTTAGCCAAAAGACGCTTGTTTTTAATTGATTCTTTGGAAGAATTAAAATGTTTCGAGACCAAATGCCTTTTTTGGGTGTAATGTGGTACAATAATGTACTGAATAGCAACATAACAGCACCAAAAATATGCTAAATCCCTAGTAGGGATTCCCTACAAAACCGTTTTTTAATAGTTCAAAATTGTAAGAAAATCGCTCCAAAAATTGCAACGTTGCAATAAAATTGCTTCAAAATTAAAAAAATCGCTTTCAAAATGTAAAAATTCTCATTCAAAATGTTAAAAATTGCTATTCAAAATGCTATAAATTTCTCTCGGAATGTTAAAAATCTCTCTGAAAATGCTAAAAATCCCTCTCAAATTGCTCAAAATCGCCCAAAAAATAGACAAAATCCTCCACACAGTTGACCACCCTAAATGTTTTGTCGAGAAAGCTCATTTTACCCCATTTTTTAAGTTAAAAAATCGGTATAAATTCTGATTTTTTGATGTACTACTTTGGCTTCCGGAGAATCTGGCAACCCTGAATTAAGCTGAACCCGGTCTTGAAGCAAAACCCAGTTGCAAATCTGACATGTCACAGCTCCAGAGCCCTCCTTGTGTAGCTCGACGTGGGCTCTTATTTGCTCCTTCTTAAAATACTCAAGTGGGCACTTTTTACACACAAAACAAAGAGAGTTAATTCCTCGGTAAATTAATGAATACTGCTCATTATCCTCAAGGACGACGTTTGCTCCTGTGTCTCTAACTTTTTTAGGTCCGATTCCCAACGATGGATGATAGCCATTCATACGATTTTGGAAGGACCGTTTTTGCAGAGACACGTCACAGATATCGCACGTAACTAACTTCTTGCCTTCTTCTGCTGAACTGAGTGAATTTTTTTTTCTTTGCGATTTTTCGTTCCAACCTGGTAAATTTTCTTTGGGATCAATGGGGATGAGAATGGAGGTGGAAGAATATGCGGTTAGTTTTGGAATGAGTTATGTCGTGATAAAAGAAAAGATGATTTGTATACGCAGCCTTTGACGCGTCTAGAGCCCAACCGCAGATTCCGCACAGGACTGAGCTCGACCCTGGAGCGTGGTATTAGATATGCTTCACAATTTGGTAATGCTGGAAGAAGGTTGCTGTACACTTGCGACATTTGAAGTGGGTTTTGTTTTCCACCTTGAAGGAGACGTACGGTGGTTCACCTTCTGTACATAAAGAATTAAAGGTAAAATTTATAAGTTCTCAGTTCTTTTTAGCAATTTTTAGAAGTTAGTAATTAATTTTAATTACCACGATTGGAATCTTCGCTCGGAACGGTTGATGATGACTCTGTCGACGTTTCTTCGAAACCTGAGCGGCAGTTGTAGATCTTTTCTTTCTTGACTAGCATCATGCACCACATTTGGCATTTCAACATCATTGTCAGCAAAAACGTCACCGGTGGTCAATATTTTTTCTTCACTTTTTTGAACTTCTGAAGCTATCAACTTGGTGGTCATCTCTTTAACAGAAGTTGGTTTCAAAATTGCATCCACATTCTTTGAGGTGGATGTGGATGGAGTTGGATGATTCATTTTGGCTTCAACTTCGGGTCCAGTTTTGTGGTGTACCAATGTACCTTTCGAAAGGGTTTCAGATGGAGTCGCCTGAGCTTCTCCTGGATTGTTAATGTTGGCATCAATAGTCCCGATTCTAGCTTCTTCTATCCCTGTCGAAAATACATTTAAAAGTTAAGTTAAATTCAAAACAGATAGTGAAATAATTTAGAAGTTTCACCTTTCGTCAATATCAACACTTCTGCTCGAACCTCCTTCCAAACCTGAGCTGTAAAACCGCCGCATCCTCATCCTTGTGCGCTGTTTCCAGAATGCTGTTTTTCAACTCGTTGGAAATAACCCTGAGCTTTTTCTGCAGTCTCAGAACCTCCTTCAAAGTCAGGTAATATTCCTTCACACTTTCCCCACAGGAAGAGCAAACTTGTAACCAGAACTCCGGATAGAGTTGACCTTCCAATTTCCCCAGAAAGCCACACAGCGTCTCCTCCTTGATACCCAAAATGGTCTTCAGTATAAACATCCCCTTCAACTGTTCACCAAGTAGAGGAGTGTTCTCCTCATCCAAAAAGGTAGAAGGATGATGATGAAGATCATCATGATCAGCACCTCGCTCACATTTTAGACGGATAATTTGTTCATCAATAATTGTAAATGTTGGTGAACAAGGAGATGCACAAAATAAGCAAAAGTTACTCTCCATTTTGAAAGTTTTATGAAATAGGGTACAAAGTGTTATAGCAAAAAGAGGTAATCCTACTGTGTTTACGTTTTTTACGTGGATAATATAGGGAAAATATTGCCAGCAGCATCCCGGTTGTTCCTAAGCACCTGGTTTGGGGTAATGGTGGAAAAATTGTACTCGTGTAAAAATTGAGATGAAAAGCTTTGTTGCACATAATAGCTTTGACGTTTATACATGTATACATATACTGTAGGTATTGGGTTCACTGGCTATGTAGTTTGGGAGTAAGATTACGGGTTTGGAGAAGTAAAAGCGATTTTGTATTTCACTAGAATTTGTGGGCAAAGTGTACAACAAATGAACAGCATTTACTACTTTTTCTGCTTCAAAAGGGAAACCTCAATTGGTTTTTGTGTTGTCAGAAATTGGAATTGGTCCTCAGTTTTATGTAATGCACGTCTTTATCTACTACAATTCGTCTGTTTATACAAAAGGAATAAATTTCAGTATGAAAGACTATACAAGTCACTGTACAATTGCGATTATTGCAAGTTACCCCAACTTTATTTATGGTTTTCATAACGATCTGGCATAGCTGCAGGACCGCGGTTCATTTTTGGACCGCGGTCTTGCGGTTCAGGTCTCGGTTCAGAACCTGAACCTGAACCGAGAACCGAAATTTTTTATGAAAGAACCGAAGACCTGAACCGAGAACCGAAATTTTTTATAAAAGAACCGAAGACCTGAACCGAGAACCGAATTTTTTTATAAAAGAACCGAAGACCTGAACCGAGAACCGCAAGGTTTTTTGAAAAAGACCGAAGACCTGAACCGAGACCTAAAAATTTTTCGGTTCACAGCTCTGCTCACAAAACACCGAGGAAGGGTCTGATGTTGGCGTATTACACATAAATTTTGGTGGCAAGCGTTATTACATTATATTTTAAACCGACTCATACAACTGATGTAATATAAGCGTTGTATTTTTGACTTATCCAGATATCCCGCACGTTCTGTCTAAACTTTGGTGTCCTTCTCATGAATCTTAAAAAAAGATGAGGTCGTATCAGTGGGACTAGAAAGTGGTGGAGGCTTATGATAACTGTTCAAACAGTGGCGGAGCGAGAGGCGAAAGGGCCTGCGTGCAAGAAGGACTACAAGGGCCCCTAGAAACTTTTATCTGATTATGATCTAATAAATAATATGCTAATCATTCGTCACCGAAAACAGGTTGGTTTTTATAAATGTAATTAAGTATATTTAAAATTTAAAAATGTATATACACATACACAATTTCATTCTCACAATCAGTCTTAAAAAGAATCTTAGATTTAATCCATCTTAAATTTACACTAACCCAATTCTTTTTTATTCATATAATGTCAAGTGCTTGAGCACTTTTACATTCAATGCTTAACACAGCCATTCCTGGAAGCCTTTCCTGTAACATTTTTCATTATTCCTTTCTAACTTTACGCTTTTGTGAACTACTTGGTCGCTTTTTTGATGACATTTCCACCTTAACAGTTTACTACTCTTTTCCAGTAGTATGATGCAGCAGTACCCAATCCGATCCTTTCCTCAATTAAGTGGATAATTACAACACAAACAAATATCAGTTTTATATGGAAGGAACTAAACAATAACTAAAAGGAGAGTTATTATTTTGAATACCGGAATCAAATTTCCAAACACATTCTGTAATTGTTTCATAATATTTGCACATGATCTACAATAAAAGTTATATAAATTTGCTTAGTCTCACATTACCCCACTATCCACGTATTCCAGCTATGGGGCAAAGTAAGTGAACATGTGCACTTCAGTTAAACCAATTTTCTGCAAAAACTAATCATGGCGTAGACCTAATTCTTTTTTTCTGGCATTCAAAATAATAACTCAGGATAAATGTTCATACGGACTACTTCACGATATTCAAGGAACGTATACACGATGCTTTTGACGTTTCAACAATTGCGCAATAACAACGGTTAATGAGATTTGTCGATGCATAAATGACTTTTAATACACCATTTTCAATCGATATGCTGGTTACGTAGTAGTCTAACCCGCTATGTTGTTAGCGTATTTAGGTTAAATTTTAGTTAGATTAATTTATCGTGAATAGTATAGGGATGATTAGTTGTATGAATATTTTGCATGTGTATTGAATAGTGTTTTATATTTTATATGAGAAAAAATCAGTTTATTTAAAAAACCGATTATATTTATTAAGGCACCGCCAATGCAAAACACATAATGACTAGCATGGAATAAATCCGTAGTATTCCTGAATATTATATTAATCGTAGGAGCGAACATTAACTTGGAAAATTTGGAGGCAAGGAAGTCGACGTGAATTTATGTTCAGATCTGCAAAACTTCGAATTTCGAATCTCGAATTTCTTCTACTGGAACCACATCGCAATTGTTTGCAGACAATTCCTCCACATGCACATTTTCAGCTTCGATTCACTCTTGAATTTGTTGAGGGGTAATTTGTGGAGGCATGGGTGGCTGTAGTGGAAGCCTATCTACACATAAACCGCATCAAATGATTGATCATCATCATTATCATCATGAGTAAAGGTAACGGGAAGAAAGTCCAACTCAAATGGATTTGCAAGGGGACTCATACCATGTTCTGTCCTTCCTCTACACGTCCGCTGAGCCCTTCAGCTCCTCCCAAAACATCATCAATATTGAAGTGAGATGAAACTGCAAAAAAGTCAAATTTTACGTGTATTTTTATATTTATGCTCATATTTTACGTAACAAATAGTGTAAATAAAACTATTTTACATACCAAATTCTCCATCCAGATGCTTGTAAGCTAACAATTGAACCGTCACCTTTGAACGGTGACGCTCATACTTCCTTCCAAAGTGAAGCCACATTGTATATATTCCTAACGCGAGAAAGCAGTAATGGACAAATTCAATTTGCCAACCTGCAACTGAAACAAATAGAATTATAATTAGTAAAATCCTGCATGAATTTGTTTCATTTTTAACGTATTTACTGACAAAATCTGAACTGCGAACCTAATTGAAAGGGCTCTGGAGCTATAGTAGCTGTTGTTAATGATGATGATAATGAATGTAGGGAAGGACAAAATTGGTCATCCCGCAGAGTTACTGCCAAAATCACTGTTGCTTCCAATTTTGGCATGCATTAAGTACTTTCAGTAAAATCTTCCACCCAAAAACGTTACTGGGATGTTATCCAAACAAAATATTAATAAATTGGAATTCTCTATGGAGCAAACCTTTGACCTAACACTCGTGACTGATTTCATACTTTCCAGAATATTACCAATTTGAAAACACTAAACACGCATGTAGAAACCAGCCATTCATGGAGTTATGAAATGAATAATGACTTTTACCTTTTGCAGAGATTGCAATTAAATCTTCCTTCGTTTGTGGCTAAGAATTTTTTTTAATGGAGACAGTGACAACGACGAACACGAAGGAATGACAGATTCACTTTTATAAAGCGTTTGGGTTTTTCCTATGCATTGAATCGGAGGTTCAGAAGGAATTGAGAGCAGTGAAAATGATTTTACTGCAATTTCTGGACGACAAGATGATGATGGTGAAGTACAGAAAGGAAAAATACCTGATATTTCTCTAAACAAATCAAAAACTAATCTTTAAAATAGTGCGGAATATTAAAATTACTCAAAATTTAAGCATAAAACCACATTTTAGTGATAACGGTACCTTTGGATCAAATTCGTTTGCCTTGTAATCATGTCAACTCAGTTCCTTTAGGCAGAGTGTACAGCGTCCGTAGGAACATCATTGGAAAACCGTAGAGATACCAAACCTCTTTTTTTCATGTTTGGGCGTAATTTACAATGATTAATGAATCTCATAATATTGCCAAATTTATTGGCGTCATTAATGCACATTTTTTTTCTGACTGGGGATCCATGTACATTGTATAAAAATGTTTATCGTCTATATAGCCTTTTACTCATCCAACTCATCCTGGCAAATGAATTCCTCCGTATAATCACCATTAATGGTCCATTTTTTAATTAATTGTTTAGTCCTCACACCAACTCCCATTTCGTTTGGTTTAGGAAAAGTTTCCACAAGTTGCTTACTGTCCTAGCATTTGATCCAATTATTTTAGCTATTTTCTTTGGCTCCACATTTGTCCAACCCAAACATTGAACATTACGTTCCTAATTTATACAATAGAATTTATTGCAGGAGAGTCCGAAATCATCGCATTGACAGACATCATGTTTCGTCAAGCCAGAATCACGTGCAAAAAGGTCAGCATTGTGAGCACGCACAACCGCTAAAAACAAAATCATCGACATCTTCAATAACTGAACACTATTTTACAAACGCTATTTTCAATATTATTAAATTAAACTTTAGAGCGCTTAACTTCTTATCCTCACATTAAACAAAAATACATGACAATTGTCGTAACCAAATATACCTATCGTGTACCATTTCGAAGTACCTATCGTGCTTCCATAAATCTCCATTAAATATGCATTAAAAACGTCAAAAACAACTTGACACTCATAATAATCATTACAAGCACAAGACAAAATTTACACTTTCCTTGAGAACGTTCTTCTTTCCTCTATTATTCCTTTTGAATAAAGAAAGACGTGAACGGTATAAAGACGAGTAGTATATAAAATACCGATTTTATATACCCCTCTTCAGTAAAAGATAAAACGGAGTATTTACGCCACATTACGGTTCGCAATACATTTTGAAGCTGACATATTATGACATGTTAATGTTAATCTTAATGTAGGTGGGTATACGGCTGTTGTAGAATGTTCTTATGTGGCTGGTGTATTTGGTAGTTTTGTTGTGCCTTAATGAGTCATCAGCCCTGATACGAAAGGTTAGTTAAGTTTATGTATTAATTATATTGGTTAGGTAGGGTAGATGTTGGTAGGTGTATGGCTTGTGTAGATTTTGCCTGATGAAGATACATGCTTTTTACTCCCGATATATTCATGATGAATCACACCACAAAGAGGTAAATATTATATTTTTAGAATGTTGTTTTATAGAGTATTTTTATGATGTCTTTTCCATGAAATGTGATTATTATTTAAAATTAGTTCAAAAGTCATGGAACTACAAAAAAATCGTAAGTATTATATTAAAATCTTAATTTTGTATTTTTATTATAATTCATGTATAAAATGTGTCGGTTATATCGTTCATTTTTAGACACTGACTGGAGAGAATGTTTTTCGACACCTTAACAAATTGGAAGCAAGTGGTCATGATGGCAAATCTTCATCATTTTCATACTCAACATCTTTAGAAAGAACTGCCATTCTGCATAGTAACTTACAAATTCGATGTCTTTGTCTTTCCATTTTCCGCAAGTATAAAATGCACGTTTAAATGAACTTGAAATGTTTTGCAACCTAAACATTATCATCATCTATGTTTTTATCACTCATGTCATTGCATACTTGGTGTTTATCTTTCATTTCAAGAAAGAGTTTAGACAAGGATTCGACGTTGTTTCCATAATTAACTACCATTCACATTCCCAAACTGTCGGTTGACTTGCATAACTTTTGCATAATCTTCAACTTTTTACAAACGAGCAAGGAAATGAGTTTGGTGGTGTGACCAGGTGGTTCAGTTCCGTTTCTGTCTATTATTTCTCCTAATGAGCAAAGAGTTCTCGCATATTTTTTCGTTGCCATAATCTGTAACAAAATGATATTGAATATAATGGTTAATAAATCAAGGAAATGTGTCTTGTAAAAAAATTTGCTTACACTGCCAGAACATGAATTTGACTGTATCAAAAAGACGAGATTGATGCTTGCTTTTGTTCCTTTGCAAAGTTGAATATTTAGCTTTTTCTCCAACATGCGATGATAATGATGTTGAGGATCGTTTGACCTGGTTCTGAGTTTGTGCAGCAAGACTTGGAGCTGAAGGGCACAAATTTCCAACTGTTTTCTTTGGGTTTGTGTCTGGAATTACTGTACTAGTATTCTCTCTAATTTGCTCCACAGTTTCTGGGAAACTGGTTTAATACTGCGAAAAATCTGAAACATTGCTTGCTACAGATTTAAGCTGCTGATGCTTTTGACAACCTGCTAGACTGTTTGATTGATGTTCAATTGTTCAATCAAGTGGCAATTCTGTTTCTTAGTAATCTACAGACATTCGTAGCTTTCCAAAGCCACTTTTGGCTGACGTGTAGATGTACTAAGGTTTGTTTGTTCCGCGTTGAACCACACATTCCTTGTTTTTAATACACCGATTACAGGAAAAGTTGTTTTCCTGACATTCCCAATCTAGGGAAAGAAGAGAAGCAAAAGTTAGAGCCTTCATGATTGAGGGTTAGATTGCATGTATCAATTTTACTTATCCAAATCTTTTGCCTAGTACAATCGAGGGTTACCAAATAAGGTTGGGTACGCCAGAGGTCTTTGCTGCATTTAAATTTGCAAACTCTGATTTTAAGTATTTAGCGTTAACATTCCGGAATTTACAGCATCAAATTGTTTTTACGGGCTTCCCGTTCCCCAAGGATTAAAGGGCAAACAGAGGAACCAGATCTTAGCTTCCACCGCATGAGCAACATTGATCTAATGGATGATGCTATCCGTGCAATATATGAAGCGAATACGATACCATTTATGATAGAGGGGTCATACAATTACCGCATGCGCTTCATCGGTGTGCTCCTTTTTGGTATGTTTTTATAAAAGTTGTTTGACAACGTCAAATGCGTTATTTGGAAATGACGCATCTTCGGATCGTATGCGTTTGATTCTGACTCAACATTCTCCGTGACTCCGTTTGCTGGTGCTTATTGTCTTACGCAGATCGCGAGTCAAAATTGCAATAAATTGACATGGAACAGTTTAAGTATTTCGTATAAAAATGCAAACAGAAAATTAAATTTATTTCTCACTTCCATCTCACATCGGAACTCGTGATCCCTTGCTTTTAGCAAACATGGCAAATAAGTTTGTATCATACAGGCAGATTAAACGACATCTGTTGCTGTTTTCTTAGGTACATAATTCTCTTAGACTACCTCCTATACTTCATGCATCTTAGGTTAATTTACTGCAAATCTTTTACAGAAAAAGAAGATCTTAGTCGTAGTCCGCACGTCACACAGTTTAGGTACATCATTTACGGTCTAGTCAAACTTGTAAGCTAAGAAGCTTGCATATATTGTATATAAGTTTCGTAGAGCAGTGTGAGGAAATTACTCGTTAGATTACAGTTAAGTAAACGATAAATGGTTTACATAAAGAATAGAAAAAGAAGGTGGCGGTATACCTTTCCTGTTGAATAAACTTAAATAATTTTGTACGAGCTACTATTCACAATTTAAAAATTTGAACTAAATGTTTTAATACTAGATCAACATCAAATTATATACAAATTTAAAGAAAATTTGTGTAAAAATACCAATAACTCCTATGACTGATGACATGAATTAAACTTCCTTTACACAAGTAGACAAATATAGCCAGCTGATCAGAAAGCACCGGAGTTTGATGGTGGAACTTGTCGTGGTTTCAATTGCGGCCAGTTTAAGGATATTGGCCTTTTAGGTTTTATATCGATTATAAATATATATATGCCAGATGTTCTGCGAAAAGGAGGATTGACTCCGTAACTGAATGAAAAGAGCAAATGGAGGCTTGAACAGTTAGAGAACAAGTTACTGCACTTTATCTCTCTCGACTGATACCAGTTCAAGGTTACACACACATTATATACAAAAGGGGAGAGAGCAAACAAGGCATGTAAATACTGAAGGAATTTGCATGCTTTCGTATCATTGAACGTATTACATGTTATGTCACAAGCAACAAGCTTGCACATATTATGAGCATATTAGCTTTACACTGTATATTGAATTTACATCATATAAATGTATATCATGATATATAATACCTAAAACAGCGCATACCAAAATGCCATTTTAAGGCAAGATAAGATAGTATATAATAATAATATTTATTTAGCAAATGATCTCGGCTCATTGAGTACGTGAAGCTAATTTTAACTCCGCTATGAGATATGTTTTAAGTTTAGAAAGTTGAAAAAAGTATATTACATGAATAAGTTTAGTGAGACCAACAATTCTACTATAATCTGACAAGTATTCAATGAGTTCACTAATTTTAGAAGCAAAAAATGTCCCCAATTGTAAAATTAGTTAATTCAAACAAAAAGTCAGTCCAGAGCGTCTGAAATTTGAATTTTTTTAGCCAAAGAGTATGTAATCAATACTGCAAACAGTAATGCTAGTGAATTGGAATATACAACCAACTATCAACTAGATAATGTAATGATCAATTTTGATAGTAAATGTGAGGAAGTAAATGCTACTGAAGTGGAAGAAACAATAAAAGCGGTGAAAAGTAGTAGGAAAATGGACGATGCTTCTCCCAAGCAAATTGTTTCAAAATGTTTCCGACCACACTGATGTATGTATGTATTTGTGGGTCCCCGTGATCATATGTGCCTGCTCATTATCTTATGTGCCTGTTACGCACACACAC